>JAMQGT020001155.1:32500-60717 GCA_024447675.2 Pterophyllum scalare | reverse complement strand
AACGCAAGGGGGCCAAATAATATTGCACGCCCCACTTTTCAGTTTTTTATTTGTTAAAAAAGTTTGACACATCCAATAAATTTCATTCCATTTCACGATTGTGTCCCACTTCTTGTTGATTCTTCACAAAAAATTATAATTTTATATCTTTATGTTTGAAGCCTGAAATGTGGCAAAAGGTTAAAGTTCAAGGGGGCCGAATATTTTCGCAAGGCACTGTACATAAGAATGTCCAGTGTTTAGTTCTCTTAAGTTATGCTTACACTGAGTTTCTCCGTTATGTTCCCAGTTTGTTTTTTGTTTTGATTTTTGATTTTATTTTCCTGTCTTGTTATTAGTTTGTTCCTTTCTCCCCTTTGTCTGTGTCCTTTGTCTCATGTTTTGTTTCTCTTCCCAGTGTTTTCCTAGTGTTGGGTTTATGTTTCTGTTTTGGTCATGTTTATGTTCCCTGTCAAGTCTGCATGTACCTTGTTTGGTTACTTCCTGTTTTATCCTTGGTCCTTGGTCCTGTGTGCTTGTGTTTAGTTTTGTTCCCGCTTGTCTCCTCTGTGTAATTATGTTCAGCTGTGCTCCTCACCTGTGTTCCCAGCTGTTGTCATTCTGTCTTTAGGCACTATGTGTGTGTGTATATGTATGTGTGTATATGTATGTGTGTATATGTATGTGTGTATATGTATGTGTGTATATGTATGTGTGTATATGTATATGTGTATATGTATGTGTATATATGTGTATGTGTGTATATGTGTATATGTATGTGTATATATGTGTATGTGTGTATATGTGTATATGTATGTGTATATATGTGTATGTGTGTATATGTGTATATGTATGTGTATATATGTGTATGTGTGTATATGTGTATATGTATGTGTATATATGTGTATGTGTGTATATGTGTATATGTGTGTGTATATGTATATGTGTGTATATGTATATGTATATGTGTGTGTATATGTATATGTGTGTATATGTATATGTGTGTGTATGTATATGTGTGTATATATGTGTGTGTATATATGTGTGTGTATATATATGTGTGTATATATATATATGTATGTATATATATATATATATATATATATATATATATATATATATATATATATATATGTGTATATACATACATATATGTACACAGGTAACCATGACATTTCTTGTGTAAATGGGGCCTTAGGTGGAGTGAAACAAACCATTTTTCTAGTCTCCAAAGCAGCAGCACTTTTTCTTGTAAATGCCAATAAAAACTTTACTGGGAAAGAGTTGGAGGTCCTTCATCAATCACCTGATCAGCAAGCATCAAGATGAAAAGAGAACTTTGTAGCGGCTCCATCCACTGCTGTTTGTTCCACACAGCAAAAAACTGCAGTAAAGCTATGGACATTAAAATATGCAGATGAACTGTTAATAAGACAAAGGTATTTCTCATCCAATTACTCGATTAATCGATGGAATAATCGATAGAATACTTGATTACTGAAATAATTGATAGTTGCAGCCCTACATGTGGTTATATGTTAAAATTGTGTTTTAATCCTGCAACATAACACACATTTGATAAAGTTTTCTGTTAACTGTAAAGTTTGGTTGCTTTTGTCTTAGGACTGCGACTATCCAGAGTCAGGAGAAACCCACTGCTACAAATCATCAGTGGAGATGGGAGGGAGTTCTTACACCCCTGATGACACACCAGGACAAATTCAGCAATGTGTGAGGACAAGGAAGAGAACAAGGAGCCAGCTGAGATATGGAGAGGAGAACAGGGAGAGAATAAACGAGCTGTTCTTGCTTCTTGAGTGACTGGACAAAATTCATTCATTTTACAGAATTTTATTTAATTCAAATACATTTTTGTGAAACTGATTATAGCTTGATTAATTAGTTAGCAGTTTAATTGGACCAAAACATTGTTTAATTATTATTATGGGACTAGTTTGTTTCCACTCATTGCTTCACCCTTCAGTAATTTCAGCTGTTGATCTGTCTTTCAGCACCACCCTGAGGTCAACATGAAGGTTTTTCATTAAGTACTAAAAAAGGAACTTCCATCCATCCATCTATTCTCTTCCTCTTATCCTTGTTAGATGCAAATTGTCTGGCATTTTTTTTTCTCTCCAGGATCCAGCTTCATCACAAGGTAACTGAAGGACACCATTTGATTCAAACATTATCCAGAGAGACTGGATTGTAGTTGTGAGAACTGGATACTTATATTGTTTTTCATAAATATTTTCTTGAATCTTGAGTAATTCTGTCACTCAAAATATAGAGCGTCTGCAGGGTTTGCTCATTAGCGCTCTGTAAACGGTCTGTAAACAGGTAATACCAATCAAGCACTGATGAAGTAATGTCTGAACTCAGTTTAATATTTGAGGTTCAAGGGCATACCGTAGCTTTCCACTGCTCACACCTCTCTTCAGACTACAGATAAAATAAACACCAGTTTTTTATAGTAATCTCACACCCATAGTCTTATGGTGAGACATACTATAGTGTTTCTCTTGCGCTGTACTAGCATTACAGAGCCTGTTTTCAGTAACCCTTTAGTCATCACAACTTGAGTATTATCTTGTTGAACTCTTGTGTATATTGAATTGTCCACATTGAGTTCAGTAATTTATAAATCCTCCTTCCCAGCATAGGCAGGGTTAATTATTCCCGCTTATATGGATATACCTTGTTGATGTCATGGACAGCTAAGTCAACATAAAGGAAGCTGTGAGTGAGGTGAATTTTCACGGATAAACGTCGCTTTCCTTTAATGCTCCTGATCTCCTTCGTATTGTGTCAGTAAATCCTGCAGGTTGGCTGTGCCCTCCTTCTTTCCTCCCCTAGGACAGTTTCTTGGGATTGCTGCTGGTTTTTCTGTATTAAAGCCCTGACCTATCAGCAAAAAGGTCATGGATTTGAATTCACTGGCCAATTGGGCCTTTCTGTGTGGAGTTTGCCTGTGTTCTTCGTGTCTCTGGGGGTTTTCTCTGGCTTCTTCCCACAGTCCCAAGACATAAATGTTAGGTTAATTTGTGATTCTAAATTGGCTGTAGCTGTGAATTATTATCATTTTCTATTATGTTCTGACCTTGCTTCCCTCCCTTCCCCCTATGTTGAATTGTGCTTTGTGCTTTGCCAAATTAGTGTTAGTGTTTTAGACAGGAAACATGTCAAGAAGCACCCTTATAGCTTATTCAGGTTGTTTTGGCCACATGTTCACATGTCCAGTGGAATTTCCCGGTCATATTTTCATCACTACATGTTGGCAGTCGATACTTTTGGTTTCTCTTTGCAGGCTGTTGAAATGGATCTGTTTTTTCTCCCAACTCTCTTATTGTCAGTAAACTCTGGTTAAACTCAATTTTTGCACATTTATTAGAGAAAAAAGATACCTTAAATATGACATCCCATTTTGATGCTCTATAAAAGCTTCACAAAAACAGGTCAATATTAAGAGTAAAAATCTATCTTAACTGTGCAGTGTCTGTGTTTCCCAACGTATTCCCTATTTTCCTCTCATGATTCCCATTAATTAAATCATTAGATATGAGTGAAATTAGCATATTGCGTCTTTTTAAAAATATTTTTAATGAGGTTAACAATGAGAAATGCTCAGTGAATGGCAAAACTTACAATAAACAGAAACTCTTTTCTTGAGATAATTAGGAGTTATACATATGCATATAAGAGTGCAGTTATCCTGTTATTTGATATCCTCCCCAATGTAACATAACATGCAACATCATTGTATATGGCTTGAATAGAAAATAAATTATTGAAAAAATACTTTATTGTACTCACTGTTGAATATTATGTAATTGTAAATTGGCTAATATTAACATTTGAACACTGAAGGTATTTGGGTAGTTGTTTTCCAAGTAAGCTGCATTTTGTACAGTTGAAAGAATGCATATTAAAATATGACTCACAATTCTTAAAACCTTTTTTTCTACTCAAAAATGAGTTACAAATATTTGCTTGTATTTCATTCTGGGAAAGATTCTTGGTGCTACATTACAATCAAGCAATGGTGCAGTAATAAATTCAGTCTCAGCACAAATGAAGATTTAATGTTCAAAAAGAGGCTCACATTACTGAGACATCTGCTTAGAAAACAGGAAGCAGTGGGGTGTTGCGTTGATACATGCTCAGTGAATTTTGTTGGCAAAATCACAAAACAACAGCATGCCCATTCATGTATGAAAAAAAATGCACTGTACCAGTTGACGCAAAAAAAAAAAAAAAGGCTGTAAGCTGACGGCGAAAAACAAAACATTTTTTATTTTATATTTTTGTGTTTCATCATTAATCCTGCTATCTTTTTTTCCTGAAGCGGATAAGCAAACGAAGAATATAACCATCTGACTTTAGTCCCCTTCTTGATCACATTTGATTACCTGAAAAATAAGAAAAAAAAGAGGTTTGAAGTGTGTGTGTGCGTGTGTGTGTGTGTGTGTGTGTGTGTGTGTGTGTGTGAGTTTAACTTCAACCAAAGGAGCAAAGGACATAAATAGAAGGGAGATATAACCAAATAGGCTGGACGCCTCCAAAGAAGCGAAGTAAAGCAAAACATGAGACTCAAAGATCTGACAAAAAATTAAACACAACTAAGAACATTAAACTGAACACTGTGCATAATGAGGGTCTATCTTTATATTGTTCTTTAATGCTTCTTTAATTGTGAAACGGGGAAGTGAAATTTGTCAAGGACAGAAGGACTCCTGCAAACCTAACTTAACTTTCCTTTGTGCAGTGAGATTTGTTTAATTTTATTTAATTTGCAGTATTTCAAAGAAATATGTAGGCTATGAGAAAAGTTTCACTGACAAGTGTTACAACTGTAAATCCACTGTAAGCCGCTAATAACTAGCATGTGGATATTCAAGCAGCATTCATTTTTTTCATATCTCACCTTTAGTGTCTTCCCCTGATAAACAACAGAAAAGAGAACAGAAAATAAGATAGCGTTATAGATTTACATACAAGATAGCATTACCACCAACAAAAATAAAAATATCCTGCTGTTTGAAATTACTTTTACACCACTGAGATATTGGTGCATTAAAAGATAGAGTTGAAGTTAGTGAAGTACCAAAAATGTAAAAGCCCTCTCGCCTTTAAATTAATGGCCTAGATCAGCCATTCCCAAAGTCAAGAGTGCTGCAGCCAACTTAAAAACCAGAAAATCCACTGGGGCCCACCCAATCTTAAATCTGCACTCTGATCAAAATACAAGAGAAACTAATGTATTTCCTTGAAAATTGTATTCAAAAAGCATAAACAACACAGACTAAATTGCTACTGCTGCTCAGTCATATGTAAAATGCTACTGCCAACCTACTTGCCACTGGGACACAAAAGTAACCACCTCCTACTACAATTTTTAATTCATGTGATGTATAAACAGATAAATTTATATAAATATGTAACTGTACATACTTGTGAGTAATTTCAAACTAAATTTCTGTTATTGCTGTGGCCCACCAGGTGGCCCCAGCCCACACTTTGGGAGCTACTGGCCTAAAATAATTTAAGTAGAAAATGTAAACCTCGACCTGGACTCTTCTACTCTTCCAAAGATTTTGGATTAAAAAAAAAAACCTCATGTTCCAAAATGTTAAAAATAAATAAATAAACAACAACTCACCTGCGAGATAATCGGGAAAGCCTGTTCCAAAT
Organism: Pterophyllum scalare; assembly: GCA_024447675.2. Classification (NCBI taxonomy): domain Eukaryota; kingdom Metazoa; phylum Chordata; class Actinopteri; order Cichliformes; family Cichlidae; genus Pterophyllum; species Pterophyllum scalare. The sequence continues at coordinate 55,047 of JAMQGT020001155.1, read as the reverse complement.
GCTGTAATAATCAAAACAATACTTGCATTAATCACAGACTCTAAGACAAAACGCATATGATTCCAAATATTTTACTTACGTTCCATCTTGATTTTGGAGCTCTGCAATACGTTTCCTAAAGCAGAGAAAATAGATAAATATTATGTTAAGGAGCATAGAAGTGATGAGAGGAAAAATGTTCCCTCCTTGTTAACAGAAAGGTTAATTTTCTTTAAAATAAGTACAAGTGACTCACTTATATTTTTTTGCCATAAAAATGCAGAGCATGCCAAAAAGCAGAGCAATACCAATCCCCACTGCGCTGGGAATGATGATGTGATTATAGTTTTCAATACCTGAAAAAAGACAAAATTTGTATTCATTCTTTTTCTTTTTAACAACAGAGGTCGACAACATCCACTATGCGTACAGTCATCGGAACATACTATTAATAGCGATGTTAAGATTTTATTTGGTTATACAAAGTTAAGGTGAAACAACACATTAAGAGGAAAACGCAGAAAGGATCTCACGTGTTACACTGAGTCGGACTGTTGAGGATGCCGTCTGCTGTCCACCAAATTCAGCTGTGCAGGTCAGCTCGCTGTTGTCATCCTTCATCTCAGCAATAAAAGTCAGGATGGACAGTGTCTCCCATTTTCCAGAATGAATTTCTCTGTGATGCACAATAACCCCACTGGTCTTCAAATTCCATGTGAGTTGAGGTACATGGGTGGGGCAGGTATCCGTGACTGAACAGATGACAGTGTAGGGCTCTCCTTGACTGACTGATGATGGGTGAATTAGTGTAGGCTTTGGAGGACTAGCTGAAAATGAAAAAAGGCACGAATAAAGTAAGAGACAAAGTAATGTAATAGAAAACTTGCATAGATTTTTGAAGTGATGTTGGTGACAAGTTGATGTCCTACAGATCATGTTCAACTCAGCGCAGTCTTCAACAAAGGAGAACATGTCCTTGGTGGGATCATTGTCTTCGGTTCGCACTAGTTCAATCCGGAAACAGAAAGGGCCATTGTCATGATCTTTAACATCAGTTATTTCTAAGGTGCAGTTTTCCTGACCCAGCTCTCCAAGCATCTGTGTTCGGCCCTTAAAGTTGTCCAGGATCAGTTTAGAGTCATCATGATAGATGTTATTTCCCTTTGTATCTGGACTTTTATCTTTATAGTGCCACATTGCTCTGAGTCTGGAGGCCGGCAGGTTTCCTCCAGTATGGGAGAATGAACATGGTATCACAACACAGGATTTAACCAGAGCATCAATGTTTTTTACAACGGTGGCCTTCCATATGTCACTGAACACAAAGTTACAGATGGCTGAAAAAGATTTAAGGGAATGTCAGTTAAAATAATGACTTCTCTTACATGTCTTAAATACCATGAATTATTTTATACAGTAAATGAAGAGGCGATGGATCATGTTACCTGCTAAAAGCAGACAAGTTAGTATAACCTTTGGCTTTTTGTCCATGGTTCTCAGGGGTCTTGTACTACACTGCAAAAATAAATAAATAAATGGAACAAAATAACTTCAGTACATGCAAATTATAACAAAAATTCACAAGTGGAACAACTTGAAAATGTATTTATATGAAACACAAAATGCTCATATGTACCACTGTGTATGCTGTTTGTATTTTCTCACACCCTTCATTTCTTTATAATTTGGTAGGAAAATGGTAAATAAGAGCTGCAATTTATTAACACATAAAAACGTAGATGGAAATAGAGTACATAAGGCAAAAACAAATTTTGTACAATTCTAACCAACTTAAAGTCAGTATTTGGTATAATCCCTTTTATTGTCCAACACAGCCTGAACTCTCTTAGCTTTGTAATTCCTTTAAATAGTCTTCAGGAGTGATTCTCCAGGCTTATTGGAGAACATTTCAAAGCTTTTCTTTGGATGGTGGCTGTCTTGTGTTCAGTTCTCTGTCAATGTAAAAGCAGCCAATGTCTACAGAAAAACTTTGAAAGACCTTCAGAAAGCACGGAGAAATACTGCTCGAGACAACACAAGAACATCTGGCTATTGGAAGCCAAATATAAAACATTATGTATTCTCATCTCTTATATAATCATATAAACATCTTACCTGGTTTTGCTGTTGTCTGTCTGAGTTATTTCAGGCTATAAAACACTTTCAGATTTTTCACTTTCAAATCCCTCTAACAGGGGCCGCCCACTTCTATCTGACAAAAGAACAACCTTCCCCTTAACAAAAAATATGATGCTCTTTTTTCTAAGTTTTTTAGTTAGTTGACTTCTCTTCAATCGCCCATGAACACTTCCTTCATTTCACTACATGACTCTTTACCTTTTTTCTTCCCAGCTGAACTAACTACAAGAAAGACCCTGAGATCTCAATAATATAACCTCAATATTTTTAAAAATATTATTTTTTTGTAAAACACCATAAAACACATGTTTATAACACATCAGTGCTTCCATGGTGCAACCGTTCATCTGTGTCTCTGTGTAAAGAAGAAGAAGAAGATGACAGTGATGTTTATAGAGTCTTACAGCTGCTGGGAGGAAGGATCTGGGTAATGCTCTTTTGTGCATTTAGGGTGTAGCAGTCTGTCACAGAAGGAGCCCTCCAGTTCAGCAACAGCTTCATACATGGGGTGGGAGACATTGCCCATCAGTGATGTTATTTTGGTCAGAGTCCTTCTGTCTCCCACCACCTGCACTGGGTAGAGAGGACATCCTAGAACAGAGCTGGCCATCCTGATGAGCTTATGTAACTGCTTCCTCTCAGCTGTAGATAAGTTGCTGCTCCAACATACTACAGCATATAAGATGGCTGATGCTACTACAGAGTCATAGAAGGTCTTCAGGAGTGCTCCCTACTTCAAAAAACCTTAGCCTTCTCAGCAGGTAGAGTCTGGTCTGACCTCTCCTGTAAAGTGCATCAGTGTTGTGAGTCCAGTCCAGTTTATTGTTCAGGTGAACACCCAGGTACTTGTAGTCCACTATCTCAATGTCCACTCCCTGGATGTTCACCGGTGTCAATGTGGCGGCGGGTCTGTGCCTGCGAAATCCACTACCAGCTCCTTGGCGTTAGCAGTGTTGATCAGGAAGTGGTTCCGCTGGCACCAGTCCACAAAGTCCTGAGTCCACTGTCAGTACTCCGAGTCATCCTCACCTGTGATGAGGCCAACAATGCAGAGTTATCAGAGAATTTCTGTAGATGGCAGCGTGGGGAGGTGATTGAGAAGTCTACAGTGTAGCGGGTGAAGAGGAACGGTGTCAGCACAGTTCCCTGTGGGGCCCCCGTACTGCAGACCAGCCTGTCAGAGACACAGCCCTGTGTCCTCACATACTGTGGGCGGTCAGTGAGGTAGTCCAGTATCCACTGGGAAATGTGGTGGTCCACTCCTGACAGCTCTAGCTTGTCCCTCAGAAGTCATTGGCTGGATGCTGTTGAAAGCACATCCAACGAAGACGTCACTAGGAGGCGTAGATGGTTGAGGACCAGCCTCTCAAAGGTCATCATTAGATGCAACGTCAGGGCTGGATGCTTGGTCTTTGGTACCGGTACCACACAGGAGATCTTTCACAGTTGTGGTACTTTCCCCAGCTTCAGGCTCAGGTTGAACATGTATCCCATGATGCCACACAGGTGATCTCCACTGCACCTCAGGAGCCTGGAGCTGATGCCATTTGGACCTGCAGCCTTTTGCACCTTGATCTTCTCCTCACCTGAAGAGTTGAAAGGGACAAGATGGAGGTGGGGGAAGGGGACTGTGGGATGGAGTCCTCTGAAGTGAAGGGGGTGGTGATGGCTGAGAGGTGTGAGGCGCTGTTTACACGACACCATTTCAAAATTAAAACGGTGTCGTTTTGATGCGTTTCGGCCTCCTGTTTACATCAGAATGGAGTGAAAACGATGCATTTTGGAACCAGGGTCCAGAGTGGAGCGTTTCAGAAATGCACCGGCCTGCGTTTATGTGTAAATGGATGAATACGAAGTGTTTTGGAAACGGGTGACTCACACATGCGCACTATGGTTGCGACCACTACAGTTTTCTGTGCATGCGCAAACTGATGAACAATACTTGCAATGGCGAATTCATGAGTGCTTCTTGTGCTTTTCTTGTGTTTTTGCCATTTTGTAATCCAGCGTTGTGTGCAGCAGCAATCCAACCTCATTGTCAGTCCACACAAAACCTCTCACATTGACCATTTTGTAAAGAATGAACAATTTTCTGCACTTCCTACTGTTTCCCTCCACGCATGTGCATCTTTTGTAAACAAGCTTTGCAAAAAAAACCAAAAAAAACAATGTCAACTTGTGGCCTGGCATGGGAACTACATCATTTTCATCGTTTCACTCGTCTCTGTGTAAACGCAGATCATTTCTGTAACGCCACCAAGTAAAACATAGTTTCCAGTGGAAATGGTGTCGTGGAAACAAAGCCTCAGGTCCCGAGAAGAAAAGCTGGCAGTCATTAAAGATGGTGGGGCTGACAGCAGGGGGACTGGGCTGAGGGAGGGATGGGTGACTGGTCAAACCTGTTGAAAAACTGGTTCAAGTCATTCACCCACTCTAAGTCTCCTGCAACCTTAGGACTTGGTTTGTGGCCTGAAATTGACTTAAAACTTGTCCAACCCCACTGCAGCTGGTCCTCCATCTTCTTCCTGTAGATGTTTTTTCCATCCCTGATTTTCCTTCTCAGATCCTTCTGCACAGCTCTTAGCTGCTCCTTATTTCCTGATCTAAAGGCTCTCTTCTTCTCCTTCAGGAGAGCCTTTATTTCAGAGTTAATCCAGGGTCTGTTGTTTGAAGAACACCGTACCCTCCTGATGGGCACAGTGTTTTCCACACAGAAATTGATGTAATTCGTAGTGCAGTCTGTGATGCTGACGATGTCCTCGCCTTGAGGGGCACAGAGCTCTTCCCACAGAATGAAGTTAAAGCGAACTTTTGATAAAGAAAGTGTTACTGCAATACAACAAAACAATACCTATATGCATTATATTTAATATAACACAATAATTGTTATGTCCTCATTAAAGAATCCCCTTCCTTCACTAGGCAGACAGATAAGTCCTTCCACACACTATAGTCTCTGTATGATGGATTTATTAAGCACCATCGTTTAGAATGACAGCATGAGAATGGGGTAAAACTGAAATGAAAGAACCAAATAACAGCAATAATGAGCATAATAAACCCCCTTTAACATACGTTTTCCGTGTGTATTTCCAGCTTCTTAAAGCCTATCTTACATACATGGCTACTAGCTTAGCTAGTCAAGTCAAGTCACGTATAGCACATTTAAAAGAACAAAAGTTGACCAAAGTGCTGTACATAAATTTAGAATCAATTTAGGACCAAATTATTGTTGTATGTGTCAAAGATATAACGAGCATTTCAGAACACCCATCCAAAGACAAAGACAAGCAATCAACAAACATGGGAGATAAGTGTTCTGTGACCTTGCTGCCATCACAGGCGCTGCCATTTAAGAAGAGGGAAACAAAGCAAACACAGTGGGATAGGTGAGGAGAAAAAAGCAGCTCATAATGGGGGCACAGTATGAGGCTGAAAAACCTCATACTGAAAGCTATCAATGTAACAAATTACATGCAAAACAAGAAAGTCACATGAAAGAAAAACAAACAACCCAGTTAACTGTACAAAATATACATGTCAAACAAACATAGGCATACTTACAGACTATTCTTCTATAATGATTCTCTGAAAAGGATCATTGTAGATACTTTGTCTACCTGAACCCACAATGTGCTCACTATCAAAAGTGTAAGTGAAAAAAAAATATGGCTGCCCACAGGCTACAGAGGGTAAGTAATGATGGCTATAATACACAAACAGAATAAGCACCATCTAGTGGCCACAGAATGAAACATCCCTCCAATCCCTAAGGACAGGACAACAATGTTGCATTTCATGAAAAGATAGTTGAACTTATTTGGGTTTTACCAAACTCTAAATAAATAAATCAATAAAAGAGGGTGACACAGTGATGTGGTGGTTGGCACCATTATCTCACTGGGTTTGAGTTTGACAAGGTTCTGCAACTTCCTTCCACAGTCCAAAGTCATGCATGTTAGGTTAATTGGTTATTCTAAAGTTGGCTGTATGTGTGAATGTGAGCACTAATGGTTGTCTGCCTCTCTATGTTAGCTGAGTGATAGACTGCTGACCTGTCTAGTGTTCACTGGAGTAATGGTGCATCTTTTCCAGTAATCCCAACTCAGTCATTTTTGACGAAGCCCCCTGAAACTTTATAGTTCGGCAAAACCAGTTTCCTTTAGTGCATCCAAAAGTGATTTTTTTTTTTTACTTCTAAAAGTTTGCTTGAGTTGAATTAACTTAATTTTCAGTGTGCAGTTTTTGCTAATCAAATTAAGCTACTTGTTCACTCATAAGTTACTCATTTCATTTTATTTCCAATCTCCACCAGTCCATACAAACTGTTAGTTTGTAAGTGTTTTGTTTGTTTGTTTTACTGCTCAATAAAGTTTACTACCTCACTACCTCACCCATGCATCTAGTCTGATATAATTTATTTATCATTTTGATTTTCTGATTCTTATCAGCCTCTTCATTTATTCACTTTGGGGCAGTTATTGAGATTTTAAAAAAATGACCATGTTTATAACATGTAAATTGAAAATATTTAGAATTTTATGTGTTGTCATTAATGAGCTGCCTTTTCTCTGAAGCTGAGAGGTAATCGTCATGGAAGTATGCTTATTAAATACAAACAATATGCTTGTCAAACAGACACAAACTTACACAATTTAACTTTTCATTTCTTTTACATTCAGTTTGATCAATACTTTAAAGACATATCCTGTATTCAATTGGGTTACTTTTGTCTTGGTATCCTATGAAATGACACATTTGGAGTAATGAGCTGTATTTAAAATTAACAGCTCAGTGTGTATACGCACACAGATAGCATTGCAACCAGAAAGTGACCGGTTCACTGGGCAAGGGCTGAGCCTGGAATAAAAGCAATGTGTAATGTGTGGGCACACGCTTAAAAATCTTATAAAAACAATTTCTCTCAAAACTGACAAAATGCTAAGGGCAACTTTTCCCTATGTTAAAGGAACAGAGTGCATTCAGCACCATCTCCTTTAAACAGGCTGTTTCAAAAACTAATGTGAGCATGATGGAAGTAAAAATAACTTTAAATGAAGTCAAAGGGAAAGCGTTGACCAGTAGACATATCCCGACACATATGGGAACAAGCTTGTTCTTTTTCATTCTTTTTTAGGTAATAAAAAAGCATCAGAACGAATAATGAGTGTATGGTGTATTTATGATCACCTTTTTAAAAGTCAGCCATCGGAAAAGCAGAACAGAAAATCTGAAAACACGTCATCAAAAATAAACGCTCTACTTCTGTATGTTTGAGGGAAAGTTACTCACACACTGAGGGCAGTGATGCGCTGGGGTGTGAAAGTTGAAGTTTAAAGTCAGTAAATCATCAAGAAAGATATCTAAAAAAAGAAACAATGACCAGAAGTTGAAAACCGATCTACAGTTCCTCATACACATCAACCAAGAAACAAACAGTGGTATGTTTCTATGAAAATGTCACGTACAGTATATTCACACATATTGTGACCAATACTATGTACACATAAATCCCATGCTCACAAGTCCAGACTACAAATTGAATCTGAACTAAAATACATGTTACCTTTTTTCTTGACTTCATAGCTCATCTTCTCTAAAGGTTAGATTTAATGATAACAAATGATTACATTATATTTAGATAGCCTTAAAATATTGTCCACTGCAATGATTCCTGAAGCATAGGCCCTTTTCTCCTGTTGGGCTATAAAGGTACTGCAGGTTGTCCTCTAGAAGTCCTTTACAAGAAAAAAAAAGTCTAGGTTTTTCAGAGAATGGTCAGAAAAAGAAAATAATCAGTGAGCGGCAGTTCTCCGGGTGAAAATATCTTGTTGATGTTGTTGAGTGGTCAGAGGAAAATGGGTCAAGAAGGTATGGTATGGAGAACCTTGATGCAGATGGGCTCAGACAGCAGACGACCATATTGGGTGCCACTCCTGTCAGCTGTCAGCACAGGAAACTGAAGCTACATTTTGCACTGACTAAAAAAAATTGAACAATAGAAGATTTGGAAAAACACTCTATTCTAATGGCCTTCACAATAACCAGATGATGATCTCAGTCCAGTAGAGCACCTTTGGGATGTGACTGAAGGGGAAAATTGGATGAGCAGCTAACAAATCATTAGCAACTGTCTGATGCAGTCATGTCAATATGCAGCAAAATCCCTGAGGAATGTTTCCAGCACCTTGTTGATTCTATGCCACAAAGAATTATGGCTTTTTAAAACTGCTAAAAAGCATTTACCAATATTTAAGCTACTTTTCTCTAAACACAGTGGCATCTCTGCCTCTTACAAAGAGCCTAATAATGCTTTAATAACTCGTTCAAAAACACATTTTCTTGACTAAATACAAACTGTGCATTTCACAATACAAAGTTATCTCTGCAAACACTAACTCCATTAAAACATAGCGAACGTGGTTCAGTATCCAGTCATTCTTTCAAAACATTAGCACAGATTCTCTGTTCAAAATTAACATACAATCAATCACAGCACACCCACTGACCAAATGCTAATAGCTGATGGCATTAGAGAAGCAGTATAATATTCTGCTCTCTTCCAGATTATAAGATTTATTGTTTTCTTATAACTCAGTTTATTTTTACTGTAATACACTCCATTTGTAATTTTGACTCAAATATGTGCATTTGGCCAACATACTGTGTACACAGTGAGTGATGTTTACATATGGAATGTAAGTAGACACAAAAGGAGTCTGTGACAATCTTGCAGTAAAGGTTAGATTTCAGTAGGGACATAAAATTGTTGCCTAACTAAAGAAAATTAGTCTCAGTCCCATATGTTTACAAGTACATACAAAAGCCACACAAGTGGGAAAATAAAACACAAATTATCTTGTCAGTCTGAACCATCTTCAGCATTTGGACACATGTTTTCATCCAAATTTCATCTGATACTATCCCTTGCCATGACCTGGGATAGAAAGGCTTGGCATGCCTTATCCACCCCTGGCAGTCTTCAGCTGAAATGTCTCTGCAGCCAGCATCCACTGGAGGGACATTCTGGTCATGTGGCTGATGTTCGTCCACTTTCTTCCTCCAGACTGAAAAAAAATTCCTCAATGGGGTTGAGGAAAGGCAAGTAGTGTAATTACTTCCTGACACCTCCATGACGTGGTACTAGAGCTCTGGAGCAGTCATAACCGATCAACAATCCTACCCCACAATCCATCAGTGGGGGCATTTGGTGGGCTATGGCTTCAAGGTGATTACACTTATTAGCAGTTTCACAGGTGGGAATGTGTGCTCATTCAAGTGGAATGAAATCTCTAGAATAGGCAGGAGGTAAGCTGATGGTGGTCTCTGATGGATATCCTCGGACTTTAAGCCCACTGACTATCAGGCTTTCTATGATTGAGTCCTTTCCCATCACTGTAGAGAGCTTGAGTTTCACAGGCTCTCCTGCTACTTGCAGTCTTTCACACACCGGGATGCACACTATACGTGCCTCCTTTGCAATAAAGGCAGCAAACTCCTTAAAATTGGGGTAGTTTTTGGCCTGGTCCAGCTGCTCAGTAACATAGCAGTTCTACCTTGAAGTTACCCACTCTGCAAGCTTGAGGAACATCTTCTGACTCTCCTCACAGTCGTTAAGTACCTGCAGACCTTTCACATGAGGCATAGCGCTGTCACATGCCTGTAGAAAATCACTGAATTCTCTCAGCTTTACATACTCCTTTGCTCCAATCTTAGGCCACCCACTGAGCTTCTCTCTGTACACGTGTTGTACTACAAAGGAGTGACCATATCTGACATTCAACTTATCCCATGCTTGCTGATAGGCCTCTTCATCAGTTCTGTAGAAGATACCTTCCAGAACTGACTTTGCCTTCCCAGCAATGTATTTTTGCAAGTAGAACAGCTTGTTGGCAGGATTGGGGCAGCGTCGATCTATTACAACTTAAAAACTAGCGATCAACTGTATGAACTTTAACGGATCGCCTGAGAATATACCAGGTTCTGGAATTGGGAGTCTAGTGAGTATGGCTGAATCACTCAGAGCTTGCAGTAATCATGTTTCATTTTTTGGAGCTACTTGATCTCCACTGTAGGAGCCTGAGGGATGAGAATCCATCAAGCTGCTGTGTGCAGCACTGCATCTTTGACCATTTTCCTTTGACTCCTCTTCAGTGTATACTTTAAGCTTGGCTTCCATAGCCTCAAGATCCCTTTGCTGTTCGAGTCATTTTAATTCTTAATGCTGTGATAAGGTTCTCCTTCTCAAATTCAATCCTTTTTGCAGCTAACTGCTTTCTTGGCTGCTATGCTTGGTGTCTCTGAGGCAGGTTTATAGCTACTAGCCGCTGATGGTGTGGAAGCTGTGGATCTATATATGGATTTGGCATAGTCTTTGTCCTTTAACAAACGCAGCCTTGGCTCTTTGACTTCTGCATCAAAGTCCTCTCCTACTTCAGATAGGCATACTCTCATCAGTTGTGTTAAATCTCATGTCACCGCAGAGCAGGCATCAATCTTTCTCATAAATTGTCATATTCCACTTTGGCTATAGCCTCGAACTTTTCAAGGGATTCCATCATCTCACATAGGTCACAGTCAGAGCATTCACATTTTAGACTTGTACAGACATTTCCAACGTGGGCCTTCCATCTCTTGTATGCTGAGTAGAACTTCCTTTCTCTTTGAGCTGTTTGCTGCTCTGTCAACTCTAGCATCTTTAGTGTCTTTCACATGAGGATTTCATTATCTCCTCCTTTGGTGCAGCTTTAAACTTGAGTCTCTTTAAAGAATCATGGGGCTATCCATCAATTGTCTGAGGATGCAATGTTCAAACTGTAAGCTCTGACCTTAAGGCAGTAAGGCTTCCCTTTGGAGCTGAAGTTCACTGCATTTGATAAAGAAGTACTGCTCACTGAATCTTGAGGTCCAAAGACTGCAGGTGATTAGTTGCGCTGCACTGCGAGTCTTAAAGTCCACAGGCTGCAGGCGATGAAACAGTGCTGCACTCTGAAGTCAGGTGTAGTAGCAGACATCGTTGCACCTTAGGAGGATGGAGAGTAGGTCACGTTTTCACTGTAACTACTTCCTGATCTATCACTGAGTCCACGCTTCATACTGATGTCAATGAAGTTAATTTATTCTTCATTATCAACTGATAATCTTCAAAGAACATGTGAAAACTGAAATGAAATTAAGATTTCAATGAATCCTTTTATAACAGACAAATGATTTACACTCAATATATGTAACTCAGACAAGCTTCTGGCACCAGTTGAACATACTGATGCCGGAGTTCCTTAACACACTCACTGTTCCTTTCACAAGGAACTGTGCACAACTGTTTCATTTGAACTCTGTGTTTAGTCAGAGTCCAGACAATGGTTGTCAGAAAATGTGTCCCACATTGTGAAATACCTGGTCATTTTCTGTCATTTTGGACTGAATTTCTCTTAGATTTATTCCACTGTCAGCAATGACCATGTCTACAATGGCATGCTCCTGGTCTTCACTCAGGAGTTTTCCCCTTCCCTCAGAGGGAGGAAGACATTGCCTCCTATAAAGGAACAAAAATACAACATATGTATTAGCAGTGGGACTGATGGCCCACAGTTACTGTAAGACATAGCATAACTAGGAATATATTTGAAAACTGTATTGTTTACCTGTTAGTTTGTTGAAAAGTACAGATAATGGAAGCAACAGTAGAACATCTGAGGTTAGGCTGCACTCTTTCACCAGCCTCTCTCAGTGACAAACCATGGTTTATCACCACATGGTGATAATATGATGCAGGCTCTAATTTCATTAGTGACAATAGTTCACCGCCACACATTCTTACTCCTCTCTCTTGCTCTGCTCCAAATATTCCTCTTCCTTATCCAGACATGATTTTTTTCCTCTCTCACTCCACATTAAACAAACCCTTTCCAAACAAGCCCTCTTTTATGTGTCCCTGTGTCTCCAACTGGAATTGGAATCAGCTGTTGTTGATCTATTATTGGATTTTTTTCAATGATCTATATATTCAAAAATGTGTAGGAGTTATAATAGTTTTTCACCTCCTGCTGTATTTTGGTTTTGTTTTGTTTGTTTGTTTGTTTTGCAGAACTATGTGCTTAAGACTATATTTAAGTTTTTAAACACTTTCATTTTTAACATGCTAATTGGAAACATTCTAAATAAGACACAAATGATCCAAAACTTTATTTCGTAATTTTTCATGTTACAGAAAATGTAAGCATTTTAGAAAAATATTAATTAACTGCATTTTGTGCAAAAACAAGATGGATTATATTTCCGATATAGTCCACAGCAGACTGAAAGTGCGTTAACTGTGTTTAGAGTTTTGAAAATGTGACTACAGATTGGACAAAAGGATGTTAGAGATTGTAAAAAAAAAACTGTATGGCAGTTGTGTACTAGCTAAGTGTGCCTAATAAAGTGGTTGATTAATGCACATATATGAATAGTACATCTAGAGATCCAGTACTGTAGATCTAGAGTTCTGACTGACAAAAGTATTGTTTTAATGAGTTGTGAGGGTCAACTGAGAAGTTCATCAACACAACAACAAATATCTTTAGTAGTGAAGCATGGGTTGGAACAGTAGCTGTGCATTAAAAAAATGAGAAAGACTAATGTGGGGATGTGGAAAAATGCTTCTCTGATGTGAGAACTGCATGAAAGTGAAAAACTGTAACTTTGTCTTCTCTCTTTCATATTTTTTTTGTCCTTGTCTCTGCTCTCCTTTCCCCACCTTTTTCCCCTCTTCTCTTTCCTCTCACGCTCAAGCCAGTCATTGCAGATGCCCAGTCTTCCTTTTAAAAGCCATTTTGAGTGTCCAGCATCAACTTCCTGAATACAAAAATGAACTTCAAATTTAAAAATCTGCTGTGAGTGCAAAAAAGCAACATGAACTGGAGAAGTAAGAAGTTAAGATGGTTAGTATCCAGTTCCTGTCACATTATTAAGAGAATGTCTTAATTTAATCATTCATTTCATCATTTCTTAATTTAACTTGTACCAGTGTAATCAATTTTCTGTTCCCTATTCTGTCTCCTTGGATTTTATGCTCAAAGTGTGGCCAGAGTATGCTGGCATTTCCAGGAGGATCAAAGAATTGGTATCATTGACCAGCCCTCACAGTTGCCTGACCTGAATCTAATAAAACACCTCTCGTACATTATGTTTCGATTGATCTGAGAGGAGATTCCCCAGGACACCATTCATTGTCTCATCAGGAGAATACTTCAGCATTGCCCGGCATGCATGCAAGCATGTGGGGGCCATAGAAACTACTGAGTACCATTTTTGAGTTGCTGCAATCAAATTTCTGCAAAGTGGACCAGCCTGCTGCATAATTTTTTTCACTTTGATTATCAGGGTGTCTTTGAATTCAGCCCTCTGTAGGTTAGCAATTTTTATTTCCATCAAACAATGCAGCATCCTTTTGATCCTAACATATTACCCAGTCCATATCAGTACAGACATCCAGCATAATCCCCCCCCACCTTCTTTTAGACTGTAATTGAAGGACATTGTTATGGGAATGTTTTAATCACTATATCATGAGCATGAGCATAAAGGCAAAACCAGGATTTCAATTATTTCTCTGAATTACTATCTTCTAGGTCAGAATAATTCTACAACATATATCTATAATAGTGGTATAAAAAAAGTGAAGAATTTTGTAGTACACTGTTTTGCATGTATTTATTTATCAAAAATCAATGCAGACTATACATATAGGTTCAGAAATAAGCAAATAGCATACCCCAGTTACTTGGTTAAATGTCACTTAGTAAGCTGTACCTTATCCAGATGTATTTGATAACCATCTGTAAGTTTCTGACATAATTTGGGGCTGATTTAACCGTTCTTCCAGTCAGTGTTCCAGTAGAGTTTAATAAAAATGGTTACTTTCCTGGCACATATGGAGCTGACTTTTAACCACCGTCCACATACACTGATCAAGCATAAAATACAACTGACTCGTGAAGTAGATAGCACTGATTATATCTTCATAATTGCACCTGTTAGTGGGTGGGATATATTAGGTAGCAAGTAAAAAAAATTGACCTCAAAGTTGATGAGTTAGAAGAAGGATAAATGGGCCACCTTGGCCCAGACCTCTCACTGTGTGGAGTTTGCATGTTCTCCCTGTGTCTGCGTGGGCTTCCTCCCACAGTTACCTCCCAGTTACTGGGGTTAGGTTAATTGGTCACTCTAAATTGCCCATAGGTGTGAATGTGAGTGGTTGTCTGTCTCTCTGTGTTAGCCCTGTGACAGGCTGGTGATCTGTACAGGGTGTACCATGCCTCTCACCCTATGACAGCTGGGATAGGCTCCAGACCCCCCGCGACCCTGAACAGGATAAGCAGAAGAGAATGGGTGTATGTATCAATACTAATTTGATGATTAGCCTATATGCTGACTGACTTCATGTGTCAGCATGCATTCAGATAGTTTGGGCAGGCATGTGCATAGGCAGTGATTCAAGTGACCTCGATGGTCTGTCAGTTACATTAAAAAAATGTCACATAAAAGGACCTGTCCCCATGGGTAAGTGAAGAGGAAAAAGAGCAGATTAGAAGAAAGGAAGAAGACAATGTATCTTTCCATGAGTAATTACAATATGTTTTGATGTTAGCAAACTCCAAATGGTTATGTACTAGTTAGCTATTGGCAGCTGGCTAGGTATCATCTTGATCAAGGTTTGGGCCGGCCCTGCTTCCAGTTAATGGCAAGTCTGTATACCTTGATAGTTCATTAAATGTTTGTAAACAAACAGATGTTTGTTAACCCACTTCATGCTAGTTCATTTGGAACTTCATGTGGCAGACTCTACTTGATTGTGTGGAGAGAGGGTATCAAACCCAGACTGGGCTAGTGAGTTATTAATAAACACAGCCTATTTATTTATTTATGTATTTATTGTGTAGTGTGTAACTGAGAGCAACCTCATGAATGTTTTGCTTCTTTATAACTGGAGTCAGTGTTGCTGATGTTTGTCAATTAATTGCTCAGAGAAAATCGTTAGGAAATGTGATCTTTGATCTTCTAAACAACACAAGACTAAACCACAAATGCAGCGTGAACTGTGAGAGCTAATGGGCCTCAGGTAACCAATCTGGACCCAGATGGTGTTCTATGCGGACTCAGAGGAATTATTAGATTTTGACGGACCACTTCTATTTTTATGCTGCGCATCTTTTCTCATACTTACGGTAGGGTTATTTAATATGCGCAGCTCTTTTTGTCTTTACGACAGTCTGTGTGCACAGTGGAAACACACCGGCGATTCGTGTGCATTGTAACTCATCCCTAGTGACGCTACCCCGCCAATCAACTCATTTCTTCAGAGCAACGTTGGGATTTGCGAATGTCTGAAAACAGAACGAAGGCGACTCCGGAGAAGAAGTCCGAAAAAGTAAGTGAGATAACAAACAGAGAGGTTAAAGATTTTTGTGAGCTTGTTTACATGTCAGGTGTAGTTAAGAAAAAGAAGAAAAGTCAAACTGCATCATATTTTTGAATTAAGCACTTTATTTGGAGAGACAGTTGCAAATGCTCTTGATTTTACGTTTGAGTGCAAATGAACATTTATTTTATCCATTCTCTTATCCTGCTCGGGGTCGCGTGCGGGGGTGGTGTCATAGGGCGAGAGGCAGGGTACACCCTGTGCAGGTAGCCAGCCTGTCGCAGGGCTAACACAGAGAGACAGAAAATCATTCACACTCACACCTAACCCCAGCAACTGCATGTCTTTGGACTTTGGGAAGAAAACATGCAGACACTTGACAGCCAGCTGTTGATGACTACGCAGACATGGATAGAGCTATATAGGCTTCTTCAAAATATTTTGCATTGAATTATAATTTATGTAGAACTTTATGATATTCCAGACCTTTGTTTGAGGAAAATTTCTGACTGGATTTTTATTAAATGCCCCTGTTTTAGGCCATACACAACCTTTTTAACCCATTCATTTTGCCACAGATGGACTCCAGATTGCTTCTAGGCACATGTTAAAAATGAATTATAATTGTTTAAGATTTATGGCACAATTAATTATTTGTAGTTGAATTCAAATCACATTAAATTGTTACAAAAAAAATGGAAGAAGCCTGGGTGTTTCCCATAGGGACTTTATGAGTACATTCTCGCAGTAGCTACCAATCTAATTTACCCTGCAGTATTTTATGTTGTCCCCAGAGGTCAGAGTGCGGAAAATATCTCTTAGTACAATATTTGCATCCAAATATGGAAGACACAGCTCAACAGGGACCCCACCCAGCTATCTGCAAAAATAACTCAACAAATAAATTGATTTTGTTTTCTAATCTGACCCCTTTGGTTTGTTTTTGCTTTTTCCACATCACAACATCAGCGCACCACCATCATTATTCTCAAGAAAGCATACTGAGTGAATACTACTTCTCAGATCAGCTCGACATCAGCTTTATCAGGTAAGTGTGTGAACACATTCCATTGTTTACAGTATTATATACCTGTATATGGTGACACTACCAATGTGTATTAAATAATGGTTCAGCACATTCTCATTCTCATTTTAAAAGTTTTTAATATACCTTTGAGTGCAAAACAGTGCAGCTTAGCATGTTTTGTATGCTTGGTTTTCTTAAAGATTTGGGAGAATAGTAGTGATAATGTGTAAAAGAGAATGCAGAAAGTCACAAACAGTACACAGTAAATATGAGAACTGCACTGTTACAAAAATATTAAATGATTATAAATTGTGAAATGTTGGTGTATATCATGTGCAGTCAAAATTGCTTAAATTCATTTCACACAATTAGCTATTTACACAAAATCAAATAACATGATTTTTTTGACGGAATATTGGTGTTACGGTGACTGAACACTATGAAGAACACTGTATAAAGTCAACCTGTAAGGATGGTGACCATAAAGAAAAACCTCTGCAAAGATAAAAAGAGAAAAAAAAAAGAAAATCAACAGAAGCCAAATTAATAGCAGGAGATTCTTGGTTAGAAAGCAAAATACCCACCATGTTTCAGTAAGTCACTGTGGGGGTCTACAACATCAGGTGATTGTTAAATATGGCAGGAGAGTGAGCTGTTATTTGAGGAGATGACATTCATAGATATCAGTACTAACAAGGGGTTGTATTCCCAAATTTTGAATGAAACTGGGAATATCATTGTCTGTCTGAAAATGCTTGGGAGGGAAATTTCCAACACGATGGTGATCAAAGTAGACCCCAACCATCCCACAAGAGTTTTTAAAAGAAAATGAGAAAGAAAACTTTGATCTGTCTGAGGATGTACACTGAATTAAAACTGAAGTTTGGCACCTGCAGTGAATGGTACAACAGATCTTTTTCAGATCTATGCAAGGCAGATATGCCATTCTTTCACAGATAAAGGTCAAAAAACAAATCAAAAAATTAGTAAATGTTTTATATATATATATATATATATATATATATATATATATATATATATATATATATATATATATATATATATATATATATATATATATATATATATATATATATATATATACATATATATATATATATATGAACTCTAAATGATGAAGGGTGTGCCCTCTTCTGTTGCTTCAAGGTTTTGTTCTGTGGCTGTATTTTCGGTGTGGTGCATCTCACCTGTTTATTCAAATTATGCATATAAACAAGTAATATATTTATACTAAAATAATACAATTACTGAGTTGTGAAATATATTTAACACTTTACTGACACTGCAGGGGTAAATCATGTTTCTAGCATAAGCAGCTATTTTTACAGTCAGTTAGAAAAAATAAAATGATGACTTGTGTTTGTCAGATATTCAGGTTATGTCTGTAGTTCACTTTGGTTGTGGTCGTAAATGTTGTGTGTCATAGTACTGTGGTTTGCTCTTTTGATTCTTTTCCTTTTTTGTTCAGTTAAACATCCCAACACAACATCGGGGAAGAATGAGCAAGGAGAGAAAGACGATGGCAGGCTGGCTGCTTTTGGCAGGTAACATCACTGGCCAGCTGTTTATTTCCAGTCTCTTTAGACTTATTGTGCATATGTAATTTATTTCCATGTTATTTCAAAAATTCCCTTTCAGCTGTTTGCAGCCCCGTGTTTGGTGACACATGGAAGGCCAGTGTTGTAAAAAGCATTGATGCTCTGGTAGCGTCCTGTGTTGTGGTGCCATGTTCATTCTCTCATACTGGAGGAAACCTGCCCAGCTCCAGACTGAGAGGGATCTGGCACCTTAAAGACAAAGGAACAGATAACATCTATAATGAGGATCAAACAAAGATCCTGGACAACTTTAAGGGACGGACAAGGATGTTGGGACATCTTGGGTCAAAAAAACTGCACCTTAGAAATAATTGAAATTAAAGATCATGACAATGGCCCTTTCTGTTTCCGGGTTGAACTAGTGCGAACAGAAGAGAATGAACCCACCAAAGACATGTTCTCCTTTGTTGAAGACTGTGTCGAGTTGAACATGATCCGTATGTCACCAACGTTCCATCACTTCAAATATCTAAACCACTTTTCTGTTACATAACTTTGTCTCATGCTTTATATCTACCTTTTTTCATTTTCAGCTAATCCTCCAAAGCCTACACTGATCAAACCGGAAAGAGTCACTGAAGGACAGCCTTACACTGTCACCTGTTCAGTCATCCACACCTGCCCCAGCCACGTTCCTAAACTCACATGGAATCGGAAGACTGCAGACGGGGTCACTGTGCATCATAAAGACATTAAACATGGCAACTGGGAGACACAGTCCACCCTGACATTTGTTCCTGAGGAAGCCGATGACTACAGTGAGCTGACCTGCACAGCTGAATTTAATGGACAGAAGACATCATCTGAAACTTTAACACTCTATGTAAAACGTGAGATATTTTGAGTTATTGAATTTTGAAATGTTGATTAGAAGATGTATTCTGGTTTTAAAGCAAAACTAGATAAAGTATCCTTACTACTGTTGAGACTGTTGCTATAGAAACTAATAATGGCAGTGACATGGCTTCTATATATTTGTAGGTGTGGAAAACTACAATCACATCATCATTCCCACTGTAGTAGGGATTGGTATCACTGTGGCCTTTATACTTGTCTGCATTTTTATGACTAAAAAGTACAAGTGAGTATCATCTTTGATTACAGTATGACCTTAACTTAGGAAAATATGTTTATTACATTTTTTGTGTACAACAACTATTAACAATTTTTTTCTGTCTACTTAAGGAAACGTATTGAAGAGCTTCAGAGTCGAGACGGCAGGTAAAAATGGCACACTGATTTTAAATTATTTCAAATGTATTCTTTCATTATATTAATGGAATTTCCACCATTATTTCCCCCCAATTTTTAGCATGTGGAACCGCATGTCTAGGCTGTCTCGCAGGTGAGTAAAACAGTGGTTTGTGGTTTTTTTCACTTTCTCATGTTGGATGAATCATATGGAAGAAAACTTCTCTTTCCCTTCAGTGCTAAATATTTTCCTCTTGACCCCTCTTTCATTTTTGTTGGACAAACTCATGTTTGCTTAATTCATTCATGTGTAACATGAGAAACAAAAGAAGGTCAGTTTGACTAAATGATAGTATAACCTAAGACCCAGCAGTTCATTTTTGTCCTCTCTGTAGGACATGAGTCAGAGACCTAGATGTCAAGCACCATTTATGCAATTTATATGCGTCCCACTGTACTGTTTAGAGACATCTTGACAACTTTTCAGTTGAATTCACACACGCACTGGCCGGCCAGTATCCCGTACAGCATTTTATAAACCAAATCCCACAGCTAGCTTGCACAATTTTCTTTTTCATAATGGACTTTGAGTGTCATCATTTTGGCCCCACTCATGCTCCTTAATAGCTGGTATAGCTTCCTCTAAACCTTCACCTTCTTGCTCTACTGTCTGGCCTTCCTCCACCTGATCTCCTGACAGCACTAAGTGTGACTTCCCTTCCACAATTCTGAGTAAAATTCATTCTCCCTTATTCAACCCTCTGTCATACCATCCATGATCACTGTTAGTGCCGTGTATGTGTAATGATCTAGCAACTTAAGTTTAAGTGAGTATTAGGTGTGCAGAATGGAGTTTAATTAAAAAAGAAAATGCTAAACTATGATAATTTGCTTGTTAAAATGATGCTTTAGTTGATATGTTTCCTTCATCTAACTGTTTTAATGTTCATGAAATACAAAGAAATTTGACCAGAAATCCATACAACAATGGAAACAATATCATTACATTATATCATTCATCATCACATCAGTCTGTAACCAAACAAGGTCTGATGTCCACTACAAAGGAAAAAAGGATAATAAAAAACAATTTTGGAAAAAAAAATTTTATCTGTAAGATGTCTTTTTCAGCCACCATGCTTAAATTATCTAAAATGATAATAATAATCTAAATATCAAAACAATTTTTCTTCTGGGTTTCAGGGGGATAAGACGTGTAACTCCAATGAGACATAAATATATATGTATAAAACATATTTCTTTTCTTTATGGCCTTGTGACCTTGAATTGAATTAATGTATCATTTAAACTGTCAAATCTTCAGAATCCGTTCTGCTGGACCAGGACCATCTGACTCGAATCAAAGGCAAGAGTAATTCTAATGGGCTTTAATTCTCCAACTGCTCAGGCTCAGTGACTGGTTCTGTACACTTCATTCTACAGTTCCGTAAAACCCTGCAGATGTTTAGTGTCACTGTAATTTGCATTTATGTGCAGAAGTGTGATGCCTTATCTTGTTTTTGATCAAATCTTCACTTCTATTTCTGTGTCTTTAAACGTATGTCTGGTTTCTATTCCTCTTTTTTGTGCAGAAGATCTATTTGGAGCAGATTTTCTAGGTAGGGTGTGAAAAACATTTATGGTAGCTTTCCAGCCTCCACTAAATATACATATACCATACATAAACCATAATATAAATAAACTATTTTTTTCTTTTTTCTTTTTTTTAACAGAAGGCCTAAAGGGGACATGGTAGATTTTGGTCATAGGTAAGTATGCAATAGATAGATAGACAGATAGATAGATTGATATTGTCTGATGATGTAAAATTTCTTCCACAGTCCAAACAATTGCTTAATTCCTGTGCTGATCAGAAAGTGTCAAAGCCTCGTTTCCCATCTCCCAAAAGGTACTCATCTTACTCCTCCTGAATTAACCATGTGGTGAACTGTAGACATTCAGTTGCATTCTCTAATGACATTTTTCTTGTGCCTCTGTGTTATTGCTGCTGTTGCTAATGGATTTTAGCAAGCCAAAATCCTACAATTACAATGAGGTATTGTTAGTTTACCAGTGATATATTCCTCAGAATTAAGTACACTAATACTATCAATATCTGTGCCAATAATAACCTTAATTTCTCACAGGACCCTAATGATGGTGATGACTATATTAATACTGCAGACCTCAACGTCTATGGAAACATCTGAAACAAAAAGCCAGAGAATAATCATCTAATAAAACAACAAATTTATGTATGCTCATAATGATCCCTTGTGCTGAGCATTTGTCACGCTTGTACGTTGTGGCAATGTCTTCTATCCAAAAATGAATATAATCCTCTAACATATGTTGTGTGTTGTGGCAAATGCTTTTATCCCTAATTCTGCAAAATAGTATTTGTATAAAAGAAACTTATCATTTGGTTAAATAAATCAACATGAAATGTTTTGACATGAATGTTTTTCTTTTTTAATTGAGCGTTTAATTGAGTACTGTTTGGCAGCAGGGTTTAACTGAGTGAGGCACTCCGTAAATCATCACTACAGTCCTGTCCAGTCCTATCAGTTGTGTTGTGCAGAGGTAGAGTTGGTATACAGTGAATAGCCTTATTTGAGTAATGTTATGGCAAGAACTACCTAACTAAGTAAAGAAAAACAATATCCATCATTACTTTAAGAAATGAAGATCAGTCAATACGAAAAATTGCAAAAACTTTGAAAGTATCCTCAAGTGCAGTCTCAAAGACCGTCAAACGTTACAATGAAACTGGCTCTCATCAGGACTGCCCATGCAAGGAAGACCAAGATTTTCCTCTGTTGCACAGCAAAAGTTCATGAGAGTTACCAGCCTCAGAAACCATAAGTTAATAACACCCAAGATAAGAGCCCACCTAAATCTTCACAGAGTTTAAGTAGCACACACATCTCAACATCAACTGTTCAGAGAAGATGAGAACACAAGAGGAATAGAATGGCTTAGGCCAAGGAACACAAGGAATGGACATTAGACCAGTGGAAATCTGTCCTTTGGTCTGACGAGTCCAAATGTGAGATTTTTGCTTCCAAATGCCATCATGTCTTTGTAAGGCACAGAAAAGGTGAGCGGATGGTTCCTACATGTGGAGTTACCACCAGGAAGTATGGAGGAGGAAGTGTGATGGTATGTGGGTGCTTTGGTGGCGATGCTG
>JAMQGT020001155.1:0-27500 GCA_024447675.2 Pterophyllum scalare | reverse complement strand
ATTCCATGCAAATTCTCCTACAGTAACTCCCAGCCTAATGACCTTCAAGTGATATGGTACTTGTACCAGAGCACTGAGTACCCAGCTGTATTTAACCAGCGAGGAGATGTTATTAGTAATTTTAATGGTAGAACAAGCTTGATTGGATCTGTGGCGGAGCAGAATTGTAGTCTTATGATTGAAAGGCTGGAGATGTCACACAACAAGAAACGAGTCTACCCATGGATCGATGCAAACCCAATTACCTCCTTCCACATCACGGGTCATCCATTTTATGATAGTTCTACTGAACTTATTGTTTTGGGTAAGCATTTATTTAAGTCCTGTTTTATATTCAATTCAACTTAAATTTCAAGAATGCAATCATCCAGATGACTACAGGAAGCTACAAGCAGGACTTCATTAATCACTACAGTCATTCGGGATTTATTTTCTTTGTGGGAATATGAAGCATCTTGCGGATTTCTTACTGTATCAAAAAACAAATCAGTATGTGCTACAACATTTAGCATGAGCACGTGTGTAACCAGTGGGTGATGTTCCTTTGTGGTTTTAACAATTTCAATAATTAAGTTCAGTTAAGATAAAATCAATTAGTGTGTATAGAACAAAAAGCCAAAGAAAACTATATATTTCACAGTGAACACATCATATGTGCAGTGAACATTTTGAACAATACATTTTAGTCTAACAACTTTAAGGCCTTATGATGAAAGCTTCTGTTGTTTAATAAAATAAAAAAATATATTGTATTTTAGTTTTGTACATGTATAAATTACCATGACTTGCTTCTGCATATGTGTGAGCTGTGGATAGAACCTTGTGTTGAGTAAACCCAATACATATTTTTAGTGACATTAGTTTATTAGTTAAAAGCTACCATACTTAAGTGAGACAAATAAAATCAAATGAAGGAGTATATATTTACAGCTATTGTTTTCTTTCCTTTCACTTTAAATTAAGTTTATTTTTATTCTATTTTTAAATGACTGCAAATCACCCAGAAGCTGCTGTGTCACTATAACTCTCAATTTTTGCTTTGATTTCATAGAAAATGCACCAGAACCACAGCTGAGCATTACTAATATTCTCAGAGTGGGAGAGCAGGGCAATGTGTCCTGCAGTGTTCGCCATGCATGTTTTTCTGCTCCCCCGACTCTAACCCTAACTGGTATATCTGGAGCAGACCGGACCATGGACACTCTGGTATCTGAAGGGATTTGGGAAAGGACAGTAGAGCGAATTTGGACAGTAGAAGAAGAGCACCATAGTGTGAGCTGTGCTGTTAGCTACCCTGTGGGTCAGAAAGTCAAAAAGGAGATTCCACTGAATGTTGAATGTGAGTACAATGTGATATATCTGATGTGTACTATGTGCATGTACTGAAATTAATTTGACCTTAAAATTTTAACATTTACCATTTATATCTCAGGCTCCATCTCACCACTGAAAATTAGCTCTGCATCAGATGAATTTCTTGAGGGGGATGATAGCAATGTAACCTGCACTGCCTTATACACATGCCACAAACATAGTCCAACTTTCACATGGAACTATGGCAGTGTGGCAGCGTTCACTTCTCAAGAAAAGTTACCAGGGGACACTCAGTGGAGGACTGTCTCTATACTCTCATTTAAATCTTCGCCCAGTGACAATGGAAGATCTGTTACATGCTATGCACAATTCAAGGGGGGGCAGACACAAGAAATGAGCATCACCCTGCGGGTAAAGAGTAAGTGCAAATAATAATTATTAGAGTAGCTCTATGCTAGGACTTTAATGAATTTCTTCTGCTTTGCAAGCAATCTTGGCAATAAAAGATATTTTGACAAAGTGCCGTTTACTAATCATATTTGTTAATGTGCTCTTAATATTGCTGAATCTACAATTAGGTCCAGTAATAGTTGGAGAATGACATTTTGTGTGTCAGCACAGTGCATTTGAAATGAAGTGCAATCAAAATGCAACTGAAACAGGGAGCTTTAATTTAATGGGCTTGAACTAAGATATTAGTAATACCTGCTGAGATTTATTTGTATTTCTATTTTTAGAGGATCAAATGTAGTAGGACAAGTTAACATACTCTGACCACAATGTTAGGAAAAAAAATAAGTCTTTTGATGACAGCAAGTGCTTATATTGTGTCTTGATAAATACATAGTCACCCAGGTCCGGAAATCCCATACAGTTGATTTTGTTCATCTGGGCACAGAGTTTTCAGTGCTATGAAAATCCAAGGATATCTAAGGAGTGGATCCCTTGGCATAAAGAAACATAATGTACGCCATTAAGTGGTAAGAGAATTGTTGGGAATTATATTGGAGTTAGTTAGTTAGTTTCAGTCATTATGCAACTGTACTGTAACCTGCAGTCAGCTGAGACTGAGGTCCCGTTTAGAACGTTTTCAGTCCCTGAAAATGTCACAATTTGAAAACGGGTTCCAGAGTGGAGCATTTTCAAAACACTCTCTTCTTCACGTAAAACGGCTAAAATGCTACTTTTGAAAATGGGAGGCACATGCGTACTATGTTTGTGACTCTTATGCACACACCGTCAAATTGTGGTCATGGGAACTACAGCACTTTCAGTGTCTTGTGGGTCAGTATGAACAGCGATGGTTTTTAAAACATTTCTGTCTGAACACATTACCTTTCAAAAGTGAAAATGGCAAAACTATATCATTTCCACCTGATCGTTCCTGTGTAAATGGGCCCCGAAGAAGTCACTTGGATGATTGGCAAAATATTTCTCTCATTGAAAACGCATCCAGATGAACAGAACTTTCTGTGGTAACTGCTTACAACTCATGTCAGCATTAAAGTAAATATGATAGCTCCTGTTTGGGTTTGCTCCTTTGCTGCACTTATGGCTGTTTTTTGGCATCAGTGAACAACTGTATTTAGTAAATCAGCCTGTGCTTGTTTAAAACGACCTGCACAGCACCATATGGCTAGCAAATGTGGAGTATTGAGTTAATAATTAATCCTTACAAACCTGGTACTTTCCTCCATTATGAGTTCATTGCACAGATACTGGCTAGCCAATAAATCAAGTAAAACCAGAATGCCACTCACTAATCCAAACCACACAGGTAATATTGTTTTAAAAGATGTCTTAAAGAACAACAACTTTCCTTCAAATTTTCTTTTTCTTTTTACAGGAAGCATGCTCAATCGGGGTTGGTCCTTCACTGCTCCACGCAGCATACCTGGGTTAAAAGGATCATGTCTCATCATTCCATGCAAATTCTCCTACAGTAACTCCCAGCCTAATGACCTTCAAGTGATATGGTACTTGTACCAGAGCACTGAGTACCCAGCTGTATTTAATCAGAGAGGGGATGTTATTAGTAAGTTTAATGGTAGAACAAGCTTGATTGGATCAGTGGCGGAGCAGAACTGTAGTCTTAAGATTGAAAGGCTGGAAATGTCACACAACCATGATCGACTCTATCCATGGATAGATAAGAACTCGATTAGTTCCTACCAACCTACAGGTCATTTATTTTATGATGGCTCTACTGAACTTATTGTTTCAGGTAAGTGTTGATTGATTTCCAATTTAGAGCCAATTCAACTTAAATTCCAAGAATGCAATTATCTAAATAACTACAGAAAGCTGGTCAGGACTTCACTAGTCACCACAGTCAGTCATTTGGGATTTATTTTAACAGTTTGTGCTCTTGGGGATCTTTTTTTTCTATATCAAATAGCAAAGCAATATGAACTATAATATTTAGTATGACAAACTGAAAAACCATTGCATTTCCTTTCCACAAATTGACCATTAAAAACAAACACATTTATGTAAACAAAGGAAATGTGACACGACACATTGATGAAATACTGTATTTTTATTTATTACTAAGGTTACAAATGTCACTTTTTTAATTTTGAAATAAGCTTTCTTACTTCTGGAACAGAACTACAAAGTAATTGTGTCACTGTGGATCTTAAATGTTTGCTTTGATTTCACAGAACATGCACCAGAACCACAGCTAAGAATTATTGGTACTCCCAGAGTGGGAGAGCAGGGCACTGTGTCCTGCAGTGTGCATCATACATGTATGTCTGCTCCCCCAATCCTAAGCCTAAATGGTATACCTGGAACAGACAAGACCATAGATACTTTGTTATCTGAAGGGATTTGGGAAAGGACAGTAGAGCGAATTTGGACAGTAGAAGAAGAGCACCAGAGCACGAGATGTACTGTTACCTACTCTGGGGGTCAGAAAGCCACCAAGGAAATTCCACTGAATGTTGAATGTAAGTTTTATGTCAGTTGATGTGTTATTTAATTTAATTTAATTAAACAAAAATGCTTGCATAAGATTCAATTTCACGTTTTTGCTTAGGTCCATTGCAGGAAATCACTATGAATGAACCACCAGGGGAGTTAACAGAGGGCATGGCGAAGAATGTCATCTGTTCTGTTATTTACAAGTGCAAGAAAAATACACCAACTATCATCTGGAACTACAAAGACATGCAGAGTTCATTAAACACCAAACAGATTTCTGGAAAAACATACAATATAGTGTCAAATCTAACATTTGTTCCCTCCCTAAGTGATGATGGTAAACCTTTGACTTGCACTGCTCAGTTTATTAATGGGGAGTCTTCAAGCTCTGTAACACTTACTGTGAAAAGTGAGTTCCTACATGTTACACACAGTGGTCTCCTAATGTTTTGATACTTTACAAAATATTAGATTTCTGTGGAAAAAAGTATTAACTAAATTGGTTGATAACTAATAAAGCCAGCAACCTATTAGCTTAGGTTAGCATAAACACTGGAAACAAGAGGAAACCACAAGCTTGACCAGTGTTAAATGTGTGCTAGCGTGTTTGACTTAGGCATTGTGTTACACACACAGCAACAATATTACAGCATGCAGCCGTAACACATTGCATATGAACATACAATAGCTGAGTCAGTTATTGAGAAGGGAGGGAGGGGGGAGATGCCATATTTTCAGATAATGTATCCAGGAAGGCATTTGACATGCACATGGGATCTGCCAGCCCTGCAGTAGACAGACAACTTGTTCAGGGTGTGGACCACCTTTCGCCCTATGACAGCTGGCATAGGCCTCAGCACCCCTGCAACCCTGAATTGAACAAATGGAAGAAAATGGAAGGATGGATAGATGGAGGAAAAGAGCCACAAAACATTTGAACAAAGACAATTACAGAGAAACGTAAAGACCTGCCTCCATATAGAAATGAATGAGGGCTTTTGGGCAATGATGGAGTCATACAGTTTACAGCCACTAGTTACTTATCTTGGAGTGGCACAGGAACTGATGAGGGAAATCTAAAAGGCTAAATAGTCAATTTTGTTATTGGTCTGTCACTCTATATCTTTCAGTAATAGAAGTAAGTACATCGTGATGACATATAGATATCTTTTTGGTTTCCAATGGAACAAGCAACTTATATATGTGTTCAGTTGCCTTTTCCTCCTGCTTGTAAGCAATCTAAGCTAATGGCTTGCACCTTACTTGAACCTTTTAATCTCACTTTCCAGAAAACAAAAATAAAGTGTTGTTAATAAAAATTTTCTATTTTTCCCAGAATATGAGAGAGATCCACGTGAAAATTACAGTAAGTACACTTCTCAGCACTCTGAAACTAATTCTTTTTCCTTTTCATTTTATCATGTCACATCTAAAGAGGTTTGACCAGAGGTTACACCAGCATCTAATTGTAGCTTCGTCCCCCCCTTTACAGCAACCTCTGCTCTGCCTGCTGACGTCCCTTTCAGATTTAGTGCCTTGACTCGCTCCTGTGTGGTGATTCCTTGCAGTTTCCAGCATGAAGAGCATGAACCAATGACCCGTGGCATCTGGTCCAAAAAAATTGGAGGCATTGTCTTCCATGATGGCCAGAGCAACGTAATTGACCACTTTAAGGGCCGAACCAAAATGTTAGGAAATCTGAATGAGGGAAACTGCTCACTGGAGATCGACGACATCAAGGCCTTTGACAATGGACCCTTTTGTTTCTCTGCAGAGAAAGGACATAAGACATATACATTTAACAACAGCTGTGTCTTTATTGTTATGAAAGGTTTGGAGTCCCATTCTAGGCCATTAAAATGTGCCAATCGCATTGCTTTCTAAATCTTAACTATGCGCTTCTTTGTGTTTCTCATGCCCAGCTTCTCCAGAAAAACCAGTGATGAGCTCTCTTCCAGAAGCTGTTGATGCTGGTTCAGCTATAACTGTTTCGTGTTCTGCTACACACACATGTTCATCACATCCTCCAGTGTTCTCATGGAGTGTAGCTAACCTCTCCAGTGAGGTCTCACACAGCATGATGTCACAAGGCATCTGGCAGACAACCTCCACAATCAGTTTCATAGTTACTGAAGGAGACGGTGTCAGAAGCCTTACCTGTACTGCCACCTTTTGGCGTGACAAAGAACAAGCCCAGACGGTCAAGTTCAATGTGAAGGGTTAGAGCACAAGCATTATCTGTCCTCTATATCTTAAGCAAGTATTTCATAGGTTGCATTGTTTGCTTTAACCTCAAATGTATCTACATCACCAGGATCACTGCTGTACCAGTTTAAAAGTGCTGCTCCAGTGGCCTTTCCCATCTCACTTTTAGCCCTGATCATAATCACCACAGCTGCAGTGTGCATCTGGAGGAAAAGGTTGAGTAAATATTATGCTAATTCAAAACATGCCAAAGCATTTCTGATATTGATTGTAGTTGTCTGTTTAAGGATGTTAACTTCTGTTGGCTCTAACATAGAATTATTTTTCCCCAAACCAACAGAAAGCACACAGACAGCTCACTGAAACCACCACCTCGACCAGAAAAAAGGTAAGGTAAAAGGTAATTTTAATCAAAAAGGTGCATAAAAAATTACATAATTCAGTCATGAGCACTCAAACCAGGGAAAAGTCCTCTCATCACAAATGAATGAAGAATTTGGCAGAAAAGCCTCTGCACTTGAGGTATTCTAAAAGAATACAAAAGATTTTAAAGCATCAAGACTCTCCTTGAACTACTGATCTATCCTCATCAACTGTAAATCAGTCTCATCAACAATATCATATATGACACAGAAGAAATAAGTTGTGATGGCTGAATGAGCTGCATGAGCAGCAATGATAATACAGTTTAATTCAATTTAATCCAGTTTTATTTATATAGCACCAAATCACAACAACAGTCACACCATGTGTATAGCAATGAAAATTTTTGCTACACTGTACCTTCTAAAAATACTGCCTAAGGGAAGCATGTATAATGTAAATAAAATTGGTCCTAGCACAGAACCCTGTGGAACTCCATAATTAACCTTAGTGCGTGAAGAAGACTCCACATTTACATGAACAAATTGGAGTCTATTAGATAAACATGATTCAAATCACTGCCTTTAATACCTACGACATACAATAATCTCTGTAATTAAATATTATGATCAACATTTTATCTGGACTGAGGTCTAGCAAGACAAGTATAGAGATGAGTCCACCGTCAGAGGCCATAAGAAGATCATTTGTAACCTTCACTAATGGTGTTTCTGTACTGTGATGAATTCTGAATCCAGACTGAAACTCTTCAAATAAAACATTCCTCTGCAATTAGCTGTTTTACAACTATTCTTTAAAGAAATTTTAAGATAAAAGGAAGACTGGAGATTGACCTATATTTAACTAAGACAGCTGAGTCAAGTGATGGCTTTTTAAGTAATGGTTTATTTACTACCACCTTAAAAGGCCTGTGTTACGTAGCCGATTAATAGAGATAGATTGATCACATTTATTATTGAAGATTGAATTACTGGTAGGAATTTTTGAGCATTCTTTTAGAAATGGGGTCTAATATACACATAGATAATAAAAGTCAAGTTACAATGGTCATTTAAAAATTAATGATATCCAGAAGTGATGTATGAGTTGATGTTTCTGAAGCGTAGATGAAAGCACGTTTGTCATTTATTCACAATTTTTTTCTTTGTTTTTTTTTTGTCTCCACCAAAAAAAAAAAAAAAAATTCCCTCTTGTAATTTCAAATTTTACAGAAGATCACTCTGGGATAGATTATCCAGGTAAGCATTTTAAAAATTTGTTTTAAGATGTCTTGATGTCAGTGATGTGATTTACTGGGTAAAAACTGTACCATGTTTTTTTAGAGTAAGGCATAGACTGTGCCTTGCTTTTTTTTAAAAATGGTCTTCTCAAAATATTTAGGCGATACCC
Organism: Pterophyllum scalare; assembly: GCA_024447675.2. Lineage (NCBI taxonomy): Eukaryota > Metazoa > Chordata > Actinopteri > Cichliformes > Cichlidae > Pterophyllum > Pterophyllum scalare. The sequence goes on along the minus strand of JAMQGT020001155.1, from coordinate 19,283 downwards.
CGAAGACAGAGACAGACCACCAAGACCAGAGAAACGGTATATTAGCAGAGTATTTGTTTTAAAAACTGAACAAATACATTTTCCTGTTATGATTTTTTTTTTAAGTGAGCATTTACTTTTAATCCACAAATGAATCCTTAATTTTAATCCTCATGTCTATAATCGTACCCTTTTCAGTAGAGAAGAAGCGGATCGCATGGGGTGGCACCACGAGAGGAACCCCAGGTAAATGGTCTTTAATGCTGCTTGATTTAGATTTTTACCACTTTTACTGTTGAACAGTTCAACATTTAATTGGCATAATTTTAAATTTTAAATTCTGTATTATATTATAGGCAGCACGGTGGTGTGGTGGTTACCACTGCTGCCTCACAGCTAGAATGACACCTAGAAGTTCAGGGTTTGATTCCACCCTGGCCCGGACCTCTCGCAGTGTGAAGTTTGCATGTTCTCCCCGTGTCTGCATGGGTTTCCTCCCACAGTCCAAAGACACGCAGTTACTGAGGTTAGGTTGATTGGTCACTCTAAATTGCCCATAACTGTGAATGTTGTCTCCCCCCACCTGCAACCCTGAGCAGGACAAGCAGAAGAGAATGAATGGATGGATTATATGTGCATTTTGATATATTGAATCTTTTTTTTTTCAAACACTAATTTCCCAAATTTTGAGATAAATTGTTTCTTTTTTCTTCTTTTCTTCATCTTCTTCATCTCCCTTTGTTGTCCTTCTACAGGCAGTCATTCTGGAGCAGATTCTCAAGGTACTATCTTGCATATTTTGATATATATATTTCAATTTCCCTATACAATAAAAATACATTCATTAAAATATTTTTAAAAAATGTTTATACATTCTGCAGACGCCAAGACCGCACTGCGAACATCAGTGTTGGCTATATGTAAGTACCTGTCAATGTCCTTCCACTATACACATGGCAGATCTACAACCTCCATAACAGTAAAATCAATTTTACTCCATTTTGAAAGTAAAAACAGTCATAAATTAATGTCGTATTTTCTTCTTCTCCCATAGAAACAACCCCACCAATGTGTCCAAACCACGCATTCCATCCCCAAAGGAGTGAGTTAATTTCATACAGCTATCTCTTTGTTCCTTTAAAGTACATGCTAATGTGGTTTATTCATTGATGTATGAATTCCTTTTCAATTGCGTTTGATACAGTAACCGGAGGCGACCTCCACCTGTCAGTCCAGGCATTAGTGGCCCTGCGGTGAGTTGTAAAATCCAAAACATCTAAATCATTTGACATTACAAGACATCCAGTCAGTGATTCCATCTCAGATAATTAAAGAATCTGTACAAAATGTTCTACTTTGTCTAAAATACTTTATATTGCTAAAGTCATATATTAGGGTTTACTCCTGTTTTTCTTGCAGATTGAGCAGCTGTACGGCAACTTTTGAGCTGACTTCTCTTTCAAAGACATGTAAGAGATGTCATAATATTTCAGAACCATGTCTGTCATCTGTTTTTTTTTTTTATGCTATTCTCCAATTGAACACTTATTATCAGCTGTAAAGACACCCATGATCGCTTCTGTTGTGTATGAATGTACACCAGTGCAAACTGTGCAAGTGATGTGTGTATATCGGGGAAGGTTTGTAATGATATGAAAAAGATGCTCAATGATAATGATTGGTTTTTTTGATATAGAATATGCAATAAGGAAAAGTGAGGAGGATGGTGAGGAGAAATGACAGCAGTGTTATAATATAATGTATTTCTGATTTAACTTTCACTTGACTTTGTTTAAACTTCATTTAATGCAGCCACTAGAGAATATAAAAGCGATATAATCATATTCTTTTCTTAATCTGCTTAAAAAACATAACAGTAAACATGTTTTTTTTTTCACTTTACCTCAAGTTTTATGTTTGAAATTACTCAAAGCCACTAACTACTGTCTCACATTCTATGTGAAAAAGAAAAAAAAATTCAGAGACATCCCATTTTAATGCTAAACTTATTTTTATTCTGTCTGATACAGTCACTTAAAGGGCACATATATTGCTTTTAAATCCTTCCTTTTCATATGTAAATCATTAACTTGTGGTCTATATAAAGTAGAACTGCAATGCTTTGGTCTGAATTCCTTGTTATTGTAGCTCCACAGAGCCCTCTTTTACTCTTCTTTTGACGTGCATCTTAGAGCAGCTTATTTTGGTGCAGTCTCTTTAAATGTGAATGAGACATTTCACGTCCTGCCCTCCTCCAGGTCCAGAGCGTTCCACTCCACCCCGTTCACCCATTTTTGTAGTTTGATAGCAGCAATACGATTATCTACCGGCAGAGAAACAGGAACTTTGAAGAGGCTCTGATGCCGCGGTGATGTAAAGAATTGTGTGGGTTAATACAACCAACAACCGAACATTTTGATTTGTCTACTTGCAACTTTGGCATAACTGAACTTGGACTACAAAATCACTGTGAGAAAAAAAATGGCGGATTCATGAAATTGATAAGCCGGAAGTCCATGTCCTTGTTTAGCAGTTCCACAGCAAATACTGCAATGTAATAGATAAGAAAACACAACAGGGAATAGAGAAAAGTGAACAGACTGAAAAACATGGCCCAAAAAGAATATAAAGATATCTACACAGTACCGGGACAGAATGCATTTAAATTTCTTGCACTGCTACACACTGAAAGTACACAACAAAATGTATTTAAGGGCTAAAAAAGTGGATTTTGCATGATATGTCACCTTTAAAATGGCCAGCCAATCCTTGACAGGACCTTGGCGGATCCATGGCCAATCCTTGGTTGAAATGAGATCCCCCTCTTGTGACGTGGAACCATTTTCTACACTGAGTTTACTTGATTTATTTCAGAACAGAGTCATCACTTGTTTTGGATGTTTTTAGTACTGTACAAAAAATAACAAAACATGTTATCAAGCCCACAGAGCGTGACACAAGTAACATGCTGGCTGAAACAAACTCAGCCATCTCTTGTCTCTCCTGGTGCTTCCTCATCAGCTGCACATCTGCAGTCTGTGTAAATTTAGAGTTTGGAAATAAAGTAATTGACACTGTTAACCAAAACATGTCCTCATTAGGAGTGCTTATTGTAGTGTAGGCTAAGTCCAAGTGAAAAACAAAACAAAACATAATCATTATATGAAATATTTTTCAGATGACCCTCCAGGGTGGGAGATGCAACTGTTTACCATAATCATGTCTGTTCAGGTTTTATTTAGCTATTTTTTATGTATTATTATTTTATTATTAATTTTGCTAGCCATTTTCAGCATTTGTGGTCAAGTTCACTTTTAGCAAGAATCTTTGTCCCCCAGGGTTTTTCTTGCATAGAAGACATAGAAAAATTTTTTGGCATCAGCTAGAAGAAGTAACCAGAGCCAAAAAAAAATCTGCCAGCACTGTAGTAAAGCCAAAGCCTAAAAGCTCTTATCAACATGAAGATGCATGCTACAGTTCTGTGAACAGTGTTAGGGTCATTTCTCAAAAAAAGTAATGTATTAGACATTACATTTCTTGAAAGTAATGCAGTATCCCCACCTGAGGACAAAGACCCACTGGGGAGCTCTCCTGAGGACAAAAACCTTTATTTGCATTTGCATAAAAATTATGAACTGCAGCTTGCTAATTTAAGGTTCCAATACCTGCCCTGTACCATAAATAGAGTATTTACTATACAGAGAGTAAATGAACTGCACACCTGCAGTAAAAAATTCAACTCAACAATTTATGATTCTGTGGGAGTCTGCCAGAGACAGCTGTGCTACAGACCGGTAAGTGAGATTAACATTTCCATGTTGGCAACATCTTTTAATAATTGTTTTTCAACCAAACACGGTTGGATAGTTCCATAGATGTGCACTGACTTTGTGTTGGCAAAATGTACCTCTTGTTTTGATGATACTGTTGAATAGCTATATGCTAACAAACTTTTAATCAACCAAATTGGTGTTTTAGTCTGCTAATTGCTAATTAGCTTGGAGCACATTAATTATACTGTGGCTTAGCAGCTATTGCCTGCCCTACTACTCAAACAGCTGGTATGACTTGCCCTTCTTTGAAGATGTTTTAAGGCCGACTGCGGTGCCTAAATTTACAAAAAAGTGCCGCCGTGTACGCCGGTTACTGTTGCTGGCTCTGCCTGATGAATAAAGTTGTAAAGCAGTATTTATCCAAAGTGACACATCCCGTTAAGCAGGACTAGATAACTGAAGGTAAGTCTGTTCTCATGCTGCTAAAGATACAAACTTGGCTCCACTAGCACCTGCTCAACTCAGACTGCACTATTCCATATCTAGTGGTTTATATTAGGCAATAATATCTGCTACCAGGATTAGGGGACAATGATGTAGTTAACTGATACCATGATGGATTTATTAATCATGACTCAAATATGTAAATAAATAAATGGTCTTTTTTGTAACAATTTCTGTAATATTATTTTCCTTTTCCTTCCTTTTTCCCTCTTGTGCCTAAAATTTGTTGTATACCAGAATGCAGGCACCAAGATATACAGGTGTATGACCAGACTGACACAGAAGCTGATGCAGAGGTTTGTGAAGAAATACCGAAGGACCTTGGAACTTGCTGAGTCATGATCAGCAATGAAGAACTTAAGAAACTAACAAGAGGAGACTACAGTACAGCTTGTCTTGGCACAGCAAAGGTGTTTGGCCCAACAGAGCATGCAGACAAAAACTTTGCTTGCTTAAGCTGCCGGGCAAGACAGGTTATTAAAAAAAAAAAGGCAAGAAAGAAGAGGCCATCATCATCAATCACAGAAGCATCAGAGGATACTGTTATCAAGTTTAATCCAGATGTTGTTCTATTTGATGGGGAGTGTTTTTATGTACCTCTTGGGTGAGGTGTTCTGGGCTTGTTCTACCAGGAGGAGTGCAATCATATTACTCTGAGCAGTGTGAACTAACCACAGCGTTAAGACATTTTGTTAATTTTGGCACTACACTGAGTAGAATTAACTCTGAAAAGTTGACATTGGTCATTTACTCTATTTTTGAGTGGGACCAAAATGACACTTGTTTTTGTTTTGTTTTTTTTTAACTATGTACACGTAAAATCAAAGAAAACTGAGCCTTACGAACTATGATCCATCTCAGACACAAAGTGAGCCACTCCCTCAAATAATTAAAAGAAGTTCCTCTAAATCATCTAGAGTTTCATCTGCTCAATGAGAAGGTTCACACAGCTATGTGATACTTATCGCACTGATAAGTTACTAGGGATGGCACAATACCACTGTTTTAGGGCCGATACAGATACCGATATTTTATATTTGGCTATCTCCCGATACCGATACAAAGCCGATATTAAATCGATAAAAAGAGCTTTTCAGGCAGTGGTGCCACAACTCTGGAACTGTTTACTACTCCAGTTCCATTTAGCTGACTCTGTGGTGTCTTAAAAAAACAGTTGAAAACTTTTCTGTTTAACCAGGCTTTCTGTTGACTTCATTTTTATTCTTTTTCTTTTAATATGGTAATGTTAATATGTTTTTAACCTGGTGTTTTATCTGGGGGTTTTGATATTGTGTTTTAATTATTGTACAGTGCTTTGTGACTTTTTGTCTGTGAAAAGCACTAAATAAATAAACTTTACTTACTTACAGCAATCACTCTATCACCTGAATCCTGTTGCTCCTGTGAGAAGGTGATGCATTGGCTTATGGTATGTTGCAAATTTCAGTAGGGCTGCAACTATCGATTATTTTAGTAACTGAGTATTCTATCAATTATTCCATCAGTTATCTGAGTAACTGGATAAGAAATACTTTTTTCACATTAACAGTTCATCTGCATGTTTTACCTTCCATACTGCAGTTTTTCCCTGTGTGAAACAAACAGGGTGGATGGAGCAGCTACAAAGTTCTTTTTTCTTCACTTACTGATCAAGTGGTTGATGAAGGACCTCCAGCTGGTTTGGTCAACCGCAAACCCCCAAGAAGACGAAGACGAGGGAGAACTGTAATACAGCTAATGTGGGTCAGATCGGACTGCATTTTTTATTTCTTTCTGATATCTGATCCAGTAATTTAGGCCAGGATCGGACCGATACTGATACGGAATATTGGATCGGTGCATTCCTATAAGTTACACTTATCAGTGTGATAAGTGTAAGTGTACCTTATCAGTGTTTGGCTCATACTGAAAAGTTAATGTGAGGCAAATTTCATTTTATAAGTTCATTAACCTTCCCCAACACATAGGTGTTTTCAAAGTTTTTTCACAGTTCAAACCCTCTCTGGTTAAAAGTCATAGTTCAACCCCTAGTGCTTGAAACAGTATTCACGGTGCAGTCATAAATGTTCATGAAAGTGTTCAAGAGGTCATTTTACCATTTTAAGATATCAGTAGCACTTTCTATAACAGCTCAGTAATAATGTGGTAATAGTGAGGTTATAATGTGTAAAAAAAAGAAGATAGTAGTATGGTGCAGTTTCTGTGGATTGAATCACCCACCAAAGTCTCTTCTGCCATATAAATGGTAAAAACTAATATTTCTCTAAAGCTAGGGTACTTTAAATGAAGGGAGATGATATTCTAAGAAAAAAGTAAATAAGCTAAAAACAATACAAATTCTACAAAACTTGTTAAATGGTAAAATCCAAATTATGCAATTAAACCTTTTGTCATTACAAGACATCCAGCCAATGATTTAATCACAGATCATTAAATGACCTATTAAAAAAACACTTTCTCTAAAATATTTTATATTGTTGTATTTCAAGTTTTTTTCCTGTTCCTGCACATCCCATGTATGTGAAAGCTCTCAGTTGGTCCGATTGTTCTATTCAAAAAATACATGAGCGTTCATGTTGTGTGGACCTACACGTGTGACAAACATGCCAAAGCTGCATGCGGAGAGACTTTTTCTGAAACAAGTCCTTGCTAGGTATACTCTGGTACTGTTTGTTTTTTTATTTGAGAAAAAATAGAAATATGCAGAGAATATTTTGAGATTATAACTGAATAATTTTTTACTCAAATCAGAATGCAGAATTACGAGCTGTACGGCAACGTTTGAGTTCGTCAAGGCAACAAGTAATTTTTTTTATTGGAATTAATTCTTCTAATCAATTTTAACATCTTTTCCGTGTAGATAAAGTAATTATTTAAGGAGTAAAATTATTATTATTGTCATGGTCCTGGGTCCTTTGACCTAGCATTTTGTTTTATGATTTGTCTTTTGAATCATGTTTTCCTTTAAGTTTCTTTTGTTTGTGTTCATGGTTGTGTTTTAGGTTGTTTTTGGATTTCTACTGTAGTTTCCCAGTGTTCTGTGTCAGGTCTGCGTCTTTGTTCCCTTGTCTCACTTCCTGTTTTATTTCGATAGGCGTCTGTTTCCTGTGTGTTGTGTTCAGTTTTGCTTCCCCTTCTTTTGTAATTATGTTCAGCTGTGCTCCTCACTCGTCTCCACGTCCCTCATTATCCTCCTGTGTATTTAAGTCCTGTGTTTTTAGTCTTTGTCGTCTTATGGCCTCGACACACGGGGAGCGAAACGGGCCGCATCGCCACTGGGATGAAAAAGAACACACGGGATGCGATGGCGACGACAGCTTTGCGAATCGCGCTCTCACGTCACTCGCCTATGGCAAGGCAATAAAGATAAGGAGTCAGAAGATTTTACTGGAATGTATGTGTGTGTGTGTATGTATGAAAGTCAAACGCAGCTAAAATGATGCTTTCCTTCATGCTGAAAGTGGTTGCAGACTGCAGCGTGTAGCATACTCTCCGCTCATTGGTCAGTCAATAAAACCCTCGCTGATTGGTTTAGTGCCACGCGACAGCGACAGAAATAGAACATTTTTCAACTTTGTTGTGTCGCGTCGCCTGGTCGCGTGTGCACGTCTACGTGTACGAGCTCAAAATTTCACATGCACGAATGTCGCTGGTCGCTTAGCTGGAGGAGGGCAAGCGATTGACGCCTTATCGAACAAGCTCCATAGGAAATGAATGGAGAGCGAGCGACGTTGCTCCCCGTGTGTCGAGCCCCTTAGTCATCGGTGTCGCTGACTGTTGCGCATGCCCAGTTAAGTTAACTCTAGTCAAAGTTTTATGTGAGTTATGATGCTGCTGGCACCTGACCGACCGTGTTACATGCTTTGTTTCAAACAATAAATGCTGAAGCTTTAGTTTTGAGTCCTGCATTTTGGGTCCTCTTCTTTGCCTGCCACAGCAGTACATGACAACTATCTAAGAAGTAAAAAAAAAAAAATTAACTCCAGGCAGTGTTATTTTTAATCCCTTAGTTTTACTTTCACTCTATGTCAGAGTTTCTTTTATAACTCGCAAACCAGTGTTAAATGTTTAACTATTCTGAAAGGTGTTAATTTAAGTCTGGAGAGTGCGGACCTATATAAACCCTGAAGCTGGGATAGGCTCCAGCTTCAGGCAGGGTACACCCTGTCACAGGGCTAACACAGAGAGACAGACAACCATTCACACTCACATTCACACCTGTGGGCAGTTTAGAATCATCAGTTAGCCTAACCTCATGACTGCATGTCTTGGGACTGTGGGAGGAAATCGGAGTATCTGGGCACGGGGAGAATGTGCCTTTCACATCAGTATCAGTTGTAGGTGGCATTCATAGTGTGATAAACTTGCGTTCATTTTGACACGTGATAATTATGACGATGCTTTCCCTGGCTGATTCCTCATAGAGTAGACTTTGTGCAGACTTTACTTTTTAGGCCATATGCATGTTATTGACCCGGCTTTACTTTATTGTGCCATGCATGTTATGTTTATATTAGTTGTTAGCTAGCCGCAAGCTTGCTGACCGACGTGTCCACCTGTCATTGACCAGTGTAAGTGTAAGCCACTAGATGGCAGTGTTGTATTTGAATGTGATTTCCGTAAAGCCTGTAGAACTGGAGTGGATTAGGAGAAATCGGTGGAATAATATGAATTTGAGAACTGTTGGCTGAGGTTTGTTTAACTGGGGATGTTGTTTTCATATTTTTCCTGTGTATCTTGTTCATTTACTTTCAGACCATGCTATCACACTTCCATGCCTACTGATGTTACTGTGCTGTTCAAATGCTTGAGCATAAATAAAGTACGTGACTGCATGTGATGGGGTGCTATATGTTCTGACCGACACACCAGGAAGACACCCTTAATGAGATCCCCCTGTATGGTCCTTTCTGCTAGTGCTATTCAATAATATGTACATGAGTAAGTAATTAATGTAGAGAAAATGAGACTACAGTATAGACTTTAAACTTACTTCTGGAAAATTCAGTTTCTTAATGACTACCAAATTATTTAGTAACCATTTATTAATGATTTTTTTCATGATCAGTTTATGATTTACTGAAGTTTACAAATACAACACATTTGTATTTAGTTAATATAGCATATATTAATCTTTTGCAAGTTATTTTTTTCATCATCAACTAAATGCTTATACGTGATCACAAATTTATTTTTTTAAAATGTGAAAGAAAAAAGTCCTTCATTAAGGGTTGAAATCAGTTGTTGTTAACGGAAATCTTACTAGGTCCAAGATATTTAGTTATGTATTATTTTCACATCAGCACAATAATGTGACCACATTAATCAATAGGCACACACAAAATGAGGACTTACAGTATCAGGATTTTACTGCTGCGTAAAGGAGATATATGATTTGTTTGGCGAATGCCCTAAATATTAATAACAGGAAAAAAAGCACTTTGGCTTTAGCCTCAATGGAACAAACAGAGTGAGTGCCTTTAGTGTGCAGAGAACACAGAGACGACTCTAAAATAACCACACTTCTCTGATGTATGATGACAGAAACAGACCACAAAAAAAAAGCCAAAGTTCCTTCTTGGTCTTTATGGCCGTTTATTAATACATACATTATCAGTGCATTGGTCGCTTCATTCATTTCTTCCAGTTTATGATCGTCACACATTGTTAAATATTTGTTAATCATGCGAACACTGGGGACGATTCAGTGAGGACAGGTAAAAATCTTCCTACCTCCCGCCTCCCTCAAGTAGGCTTGAGCCAGTAGGCTTTTCTCCGCCACGTGACCGTCTGCCAAAAAGTGATTTCCGGTATTTGCCTGAAAATTATTGCGTATAGTTAAACAATCTGTGAAACGTGTGTCAGAAACATATCTTGTGAATTATATCAAGGCGTTTTGAGCGAGAAACAACATTTCTGTCACAAAGTAGGAGCTGCGATCACTTTTTGTTAATGACTTACTCATTTTAATCCCGATACAATAACGTAGTCGTAGAGATACACAACAGGTAATTTCTTCATTTCATATAGAAGCAATTTATAAATCATGTTTACTTAAGCCAAGACATTACACATAAAACACAGATCGAAGCATCGGAAATCACTTTATGGCAGACGATCACTTTGTGGCACAACACCGGCACCACCTGCACCCAGAACGCGGAGAGACGCACCGGCAGACGGACAAAACTTAAGCCAGTTTGGGCTGCTCTCCTGTCGCTTTCTCTGGAGACACTGGTTCGGCATTTCATCGTTTCATTTCGTGGCGCTTCCTGGATCCGATTGCCTACTCTCTGCTTCCAGTGGTTGGCTCGAAGTGCGAGTGACAGGCCTCTCCTTTCCCTACCTCTGCGGGCGCTCGCTCGGGCTGAACAAACAGCTAAACAGGCTCCTGTCAGGATGGCTCTGGTTATTGGTTGATCACTAGCCAACAAAACCTTTATCCCGAAGGATTTCTTTACATCCTGCAAATTGGATTTTCTCTGTGTTCCTGACAGGGTTATAACAGTTTTAGATTTTAAATTATAGTTTCGTTTTATTTCGTTTTAACCCCCCTCCCAATTTAGTTAGTTTTAATTCGTTTTAAGAGTGGTTTTGCTCGTTTTTATTTTTGATTTAATGCTCAGTTTTAGTTAGTTTTCGTTAGTTTTAGTATTATTTAGGTGCAAGATTCAAAATGCAAAACTAACTATTGTGTAATAAGACCTAAAATTATAAAATTGGAAAAAATTGTATTCAACAACCAACTGTTTAGAAGATAGCAGCATTATGTGCTACATGTGTGTAATATTAAGGACACACATGAACATCATGAGACATCAACGGTGAGCAACAGAAAGAAAAGTCCAATAAACTTAAACTCCCAATAAGCTCTGATCTCAAAATATCTCTCAAAAACAGAAAAATATGAATAAAAATATTTATCTCAAGAATCAATTAAGAATAAATTGGACTGTCCAGCACTAGATGCAGGTCCAGCTTCAGTGAAGTAGATTAACATCAGCTCCATGTGGTTTATAACATCAACACATCTCAAAAGCAGCTTTTCAAGATTGTGTGTTTGTATTTGTGTGTGTCACGCAGTGGTGTGTGTCACACATGTGTTGTGGACATCCGAGTCTCAGTAACACATTTATCAGTGCATCCTCCCGCTGTGTATTCAGGGTACACCATGTGCATGCCTAGCCAGCAGTTATGTTTTCGCTGAAAACGGTCCATTATGGTTATCACCTCGCTGCATGGCCGCGATGGTGGTTCTGTCAGAGCTGCTCAGGGAGCTAGTCTGGTTAGACACTCACTAATTAGACTTCTGCGCTGTCCTTTGCACGGCCTAAGTACACAACCAACCGACCTTTATTCTCGTGCAGCTGCATTATGTGTGTTAATTACCATCTTAACAAAAGATGCTGGGATTTTTTTTCTCTGCCGCTTTACCAACTGCCTTTATTTTGCGCACCAGTGCGGTAAGCAGACACACAGTGAGGTACCGGATGGCGCATTCGCAGCGGCAGCGCTTCTATGGCTAAAGCGGAAAGAGTTATTTGATATCGATCCACAAGGCTTTTAAATAAACTGACAAACACGAAAACGAAGCGCATTTTATGTATAATTTCCGTTAGTTTTGTAAACCTACAATACAGTTTCAGTTATTTATTTATTTATTTATTTATTTATTTTTCAGCAGTGGAGCGTCTCATAGGGAAAATTGCCTCATTCCAGTGCCTCTGGGTCTGTGAGTCCTGAAGAGGCCGTGTTAAGTGCCACTACAAGTGCTATTCTAACCATTTCAGGGACTAATTCTGGTGTTGGAATTGTGGGCATTATTCTCCTGAGTTGCAGATTCATATTGATCCTGAGTATTTCAGTGTTTTTATGAATTTTTAGTGTGTGTGTGTGTGTGTGTGTGTGTGTGTGCCTACTAGACATCCCAGGTTTTAGTTAATTGTAATATTTTATTGGTGTGGCTGTTAACCACTGAGTTATGTTATAATTGTATTATCCAGGTGTGCGAATTCCTACTACACTGCGTTTTTGTTTTTTTGTTGTTTTTTGTTGTTTTTTTTAAGTGCTGAGCCAGTGGCAGGGTGGCCCACTACCCAGGTGGTGGGTCCCTCCTCTCCTTCTGCTCACGTTTTGTTGTTGTACAGCACTCCGGATGTAGCTGTGGTGCTGTGTGTTCCTTGTTTCCTTCCTTCTTGTCAGGGCCGCCGGCTGCCGGTAAGTCTATCCCAGCCTCTTGCGGTTATTTGAGTTCCTCAACTGGTGCGCAATTATTGCTACAGCCTGTCATGGGTACAGGTAAAGATTTTATTTGGTGTAAAAATATTTAAAAATCCCAGCAAGTATCACTGTTTGAGTGGGCATTCAACCAATTCTGTAGCTGCTGGTGCTGCTGTACCTAGGTATTATTAAGCCAGTTGTCAGGTACGTGCACAGATAGACCCTAGGTGGCGCTCAAGGACGTTCCGTATTGGCTTCTGAATTGAAGTGCCCTTTTTGCAGCACAATTTTTTGTTTGTTTTTTATTTCTATTTTCTATTTTTCTATTTAAAATTTGGCCCATGGCATGTGATGCCCCACAAATCTATTTTTATAATTTTGCCAGACTGCACACTCCCGGGCTCCTTCATTCTACTTTCCTTGTTGACACAGCCAGCCAGGCATGCCATTCAAGTGCCCTGAGGAGCAGCATGAAACGGAGATACTTAAAATGAAACCTTGCATTGCTAATGTTATCTGATGAGCAGAAACATAAAGAAAGAAAGAATTATAAATGAAGCCAAGACTTAAGAAAATTTCACAACCAAAATTCATATGAAAAAGCACCATAAGTGAGACATCTCATTTAGCCAGTGAATGAACAGAAAATTGCTATTCAGCTGCTCTGGACAGAACAGCAACCAAAGTTAACCAAAGTACAAAATCTTAAAACAGTTTCTTCAACAACATAACAAGAACCACACAATCCTAAAAAGCACTAGCCACCCCAGTACCACTTGTTAAGGTTATTGAATGCCTTGTACTGCTTGTGCCTATACAAGTAATCACAAGACAGACACATGTGCTCGGCCCCAAAATAGCTCCTCTTTGCTTTGAAGTGCCGCCTCCACTCCAAGTACCTGAGGTACATTTTCTCATCCTTGTCCAGGAGCAGCAGGTAATCAGCCAGCTCCTTGGGCGAGGTGAAGTCATCCACATGAATGAAGGCGTCTCCCTGGATAAAGTTCTCATAATTCTTCCTGGGTGGGCCAAGAACCACTGGCACTGTCCCCACTGACAGCGGGTTGTACAGTTTCTCAGTAATGTAGTCCTTGTGGATGGAGTTCTCAAATGAGAGATAGAACTTGCAGCTGGTAATGGTGGGTAAAAAGTCTTGGTCAGAGATGTACTTCCTGAAGGCTCGTCCATATGTGTGAATCTCCACGTGTTTTTGCAACTCATTGTAATAATTCACCCGCACGTGGTTTTGGTTCCAGTTGCTCACAATCCAGCAGACCAGCTTGTTTTTCTTTGGTGGGATAAAATCCTCCTCATCCTCTGCTGGTAAAATGTACCCATAAGGCACTGGAATGTCAGCATCCTGACGATAATTGGCAGTCAGATTGAACAGGTTGTCTAATCCAGGCAGCTGGGATGAGTGTGACGGCGACTCTGAGTTCATCCATATCCACTTCTGGAATGATGGTCGCTGGAGCTGTGGGAGATTGGACAGGTCACTGCTGATGTCTCGGTGGTGAAAGATGACCCCATCTGCATTACTGTAGAGGTTCCTGTCTGCTGTGATGACGCAGCCATCGATGTTGAAGAGTGAGCTGCAAATGCTCGGGTCGTACTTGTGTCCAAAGGGCCACATCCACATCAGAACAATGGTAACATTTTTATCACTCTTGGTGGAGAAGAGGTTCAGGCCAGGTTCTTTTAATACTGTTGACTCTACAGTACCTGGTAACCAGCTTATAGTTGGTTTAAAATACATAAAAAACAGAATCACAGAACATCCCAGTATAAAAGCACCGAGCAGAAGGGGTCGCAGGATTCTGTGAGAAGGTGCAGTTTCCATACTCTGTCCTAAAAAAGGGCAAATTTAAAGAGGAGAGAAAAAACAATAAAATCATGATCTGCAGAATACAAAATCAAGACTGAGCATCTAAACATGTTAAACTTTGCATAATCCCACCATTTAATAGTGTGTGCTTGACTCTGATTTATGCCTTATTTATTGGGACACCTCTCCCTAAATGTGTACAAAGAAAATGTTTATCTTTTTCATGACATTTAATTTCACCTGATTCTTTGGTATTTTATTGTAATACGAAGTATTAAAAACACATCCTGATGATGAAAAATTCTGTAAATCTTGGTATCAAATATACTCTTTCCTGTCTATTAAAACATTGTATTGTTGCACTAATAAAAATCCGTCCATCTCTTCTCTTTTGCTTATCCTTTTTAGGGTCACGGGAGGGCTGGAATCTATCCCAGCTGTCATAGGATGAGAGGCAGGGTACATCCTGTAATAAACAGATATGCCTATATATTAGAATTTATAGGGTGCAATAAACTGATTTGAATTTAATTTGAATGTGTACTGCACTGCATGTACGCAAAATGTACATGCTGCCACACTGTACACAGTGGCAGTGGAGCAATTTGTCATCTGAATAGCCAGTGTTGTGGCAAAAAGTGATTTCCAGTATTTGCCAAAAAAATAATTGCTGGTATTTATATTGTTGTAAATGTCCTGTTAAACTATAATCTGCCAAGCATGTCTCAAACATCATTTCTAATGAATGATATCAACTCATCTTGAGTCATAAAGAACATTGCTGTGACATGGTAGAAGCTGCAGTCAGTTTTTGGCAACACCAGTGGACAGTGTTGCCAACTTAGTGACTTTCCACACACACCCCTGTGACGTTCTTTTTTCAAAAAGCAACTAGCAACAAATTTAGCAACTTTTTCTGGTGAAATCAGCAACTTTTGGAGAGTTTTGGAGATGTGCCAAAAAGTGACTGTCTGGCAAAAAGTGATGTCTGGTATTTGCCAAAAAAAAATGACTTTGCATTTAAATTGCTGTAGATTAATTTTTGGCCTAAAATCTGTGAAACATGTGTCAAATATATGTCTCATGAATGATATTACATTATGTGAGAAACAACACTCCTGTCACAGGGTAGAAGCTGCAGGCACTTCTCATCAAAGTGACTTTCATATATTCTTTTTTAACAAGGGTAAAAACCATCACTGACATTAAAAATGTCTTTCCCAGAGAAATCTGGACACAAGGGCTTCAGAAATTGCAACAAATATAATATTACAGTTCTATAAAGAATAGCCCAAAAGGACTGGATTGATTATAATATAGATACAATAATGCAGAGTCATAAATATATTTGCAAAACAAGTAATTTCTTCATTTCATATACAAGCCCTTCATAAATCCTGTGCACCACAATCTGTATACGCAAAGATAAAACATAAAAAAAAAAAATGGAAATCACTTTTTGGCACCACACCGGAAACTTAAAAATGCCGCTGTCACTGTGTTTTGTGTACATTCAGTGCTCGTACTGTGTCCCTTTGCACGCTATGGCCTAGACTTTGTTTCGCCACCGAGGGGGATACTGTGGCTGCCGTTAGTGGTAGTTATACAGTTTGTTAAATTCACAATTTAAGTTACAATAAATAAGTTCAAGTAATGTAAAATAATTTATACTTATTAAAATCTGATTTAAATGTGCATTTTAAAAACAACAATACATATTACAAAGTTCTACAAGTGTTTCCAGGGTGGAACCAATGTTTAATTTGTTGTTTGGGTTAGAGTGACATTTGCAGTTTCACGACACACTCAGTAGAGGGCAACATGTTTTCCTATTTATCAGTATGCTAGAGATTTGGAGAAGCGTGCAGCGAAGCTTTCGGCTCTTGGTTAAAGAAGACATAATCCAAGATGTGTTTTTTGTTAACCCTTTCAAGTTAATGCGGCCAATGAGGTATGCAATTTGTGAAACATGGGAAATAAGATGTTTATTTGTGAAGGACTTGTCAAGTTTCTGTTAGTTACGTGTCCTCAAAGATTATACAGAGTTTACCACTGATTTGTGAATATTTTATGTTGTTGAATCATATTCTTTATTGTCTATTCTCTATGGGAATCCCTTACTGTATGAAAATTTATTATTTTATGTTTTGTACAGTTCTCACGGCATCTTTGGTGACACCTGTGTCCAATTAAATGCCAGTAAAAATCAAGAACGCCTTGTGTCCGTTTTTCAACTTGGAGGGAGTTACAGTGAGAACTCAGTCTGCTCAACATGAGGCGAGGAGATGAGGAACTGTGCCTTTCATCCACTGAGCAGCAAAGAAGATTCATCGCACTCTAGCAAACACAAGCAAACTAAGCAGCAAGCAGTTTGAAGTTTTACATTGATGGTCCAACAAGTGATACATTTAAAACAAGTTAAATGTTTAAGAAGTGGATCAACTTTGTTAATTACTTTAAAGAGACACTGCAAGTGCTGAAATGAAGTAATCTGGTGCTCTGCACATTTTCTCTAAGTTCAAGGTTCTGTCTAAGATTTTTGCAGTTAAAGTCATTTTGCATATTTCTGTCATTTGGATGCTAAAGGTGTTATACAATTAAGTGCTCAGTTTCATATGGTGTTGGGTCTAGAAACAGTTCATCACGTTTGTGTAATTTAAGCTGATATTCATTCGGATGTTTTCTTAAGGTTGAAGGTGCTGTGAAAAACCTTTATCTTTATCCATTCTTGATGCTTTCAGACAAGTTTATCTAAGGGCAAGATTAAGATTGTAGTGATTAATATTTTATTTGGCTGAGCTGGTTAACTGTTAAGCCACAAGCCTGTCAAAATATAGCTATATGTTATTTTGGTCCAAGTAAGAAGTAAACATTGCAGAATGGAGCAAATGACTGAGATTGAAACTAAAAAGGGTGACTTACTTAAAGATAGCAATGGCACAGACCCACAGCAGTCACCTGAAACAGAAGAGGAGCCAAGAAGAAGCCAGAGAGCTCGAAAGCTTACTGAAAAGGCTCAAGAACAGCACGATAATAAATCAAAAAAAACTGCAGGATCGTTTTACCATTACTCACGATAAATGGAAAGTGACTGCCAAGCAAGCTAAGAAAGTGATAAAGGGAACTCCATCTGTTGAGGTTGTGCAGGAGAGGAAGAAAATGTGATAAGAAAGAAAGCACTGGAATAGAAATGCAGACAAATAGAGCGCCTTCAGACTGTTAAGAAGTTGAGTGTGGCAAGGGCACAGCTGCAAGTTTATGAACAAGAAGTAAGCTCAGATGAAGAAATAGCAGAGTTGCTTCATAACCGTGCAGCTGAGCAACACCGATCAACAGGAGCTAAAGGAAGTCATCCTGATGACATACCAAGCAGACAGTACCACAGTCCTTGCTGAAGCAATAGCAGAGTCTATCAATGTGAACCGTCTTCCAGTACCCGAACCTTCTGTTTTTACTGGAGAACCCTCTAAGATACAAGGACTGGAAGATGTAATTTCTAATAGGCAGAAAATCATTCCAGTCAAAAAAAAAGGGTCTATTACCTTCGTAAATACATTGGTGGACCTGCAAGAAAAGCCATTGAAAGTTATTTTTTATTGGGAACAGATGCAGCTTATGATTCAGCATGGGTTATCCTGGAAGAAAGATTTGGAAGCTCATTTGTAATAGCTAAAGCTTTCAAGGATAAGCTTGCATCATGGCCCAAAATAGGACCTAGAGACAGTGTTGAGCTGAGAGATTTTTCAGACTCCCTCAGGGGCTGCCAGGCTGCAATGTCCCAGATTAAAGGTCTAGAAGTATTGAACACCTGTGATGAAAATCAAAATTTTCTCACAAAGCTTCCTGATTGGCTGGTAGCCAGTTGGAACAGAAAGGTGATCGAGATCGAAGAAACTTGTAATGAATTTCCTACATTCAGTCAGTTTGTGGAATTCATCACAAAGGAAGCAAAAATAGCTTGCAATCCAATGACTTCTCTTCATGCCTTGAAGTCTAGTGATGGTGAAAAGGTAAAGACAACGAAGACACGAAATGTTGGTGCAAAGGTGCTTTTGAGCAACTCTGAAGAAAACGCAGAACTCAAAGGATGCATTTTCTGTGAAAAACAAAATCATGGCATTCAGAAATGCTGGAAATTCAATGAAAAACCAGTTCAAGAACGTCTCATGTTTGTCCAAACGAAAAAATTGTGTTTTGGATGTTTACAACTAGGACATCATTCAAAGGACTGCAAAAGAAGAAGTCTTTGTGAAACATGTAAAGGAAAACATCCAACATGTTTACATGAAGACTCGTGAAAGGTCAAACAGAAACAGAAAAGACAAAGGCAGTGATGAACATAGGGAAAATGTAAAAAAACCTCAAAAATAATAAGTTAAGGGAAAGAACAGAGCACAAACACACCACCAAACCCTCAAATGAAGCTACATCAAACAGAGTGGTGCAAGGTATGGACAGCATGTACTCCTCTACAGTTGTTCCAGTGTGGTTATCCACATCAAGTAACCCTGAGAATGAAATTCTCGTATATGCACTTCTTGATAACCAAAGTGATACCACATTCATCTTGCAAGATAAGGCAGAAGCTCTGGAAATGAAAGGAGAACCTGTGCAGTTAAAACTCTCCGCACTTTCATCCAGAAAAACAATCATCCCAAGTCAGAGGTTAGTTGGACTGCAGGTGAGAGGTTTCTATTCATCAAGGAAGATCTTTCTCCCTGTAACATATTCAAGAGAGTTCATTCCTGCTAATCTAAGTCATATTCCGACACCAAAAACTGCAAGAGCATGGCCACACTTAGAGCATCTTGCTGAGGAGATTGCTCCATTGATTGAGTGTGATGTAGGACTGCTCATAGGTTACAACTGCCCACAGGCATTGTTACCCCGAGAAGCTGTACCGGGTAAAGACAATGAGCCATTTGCTCAAAAAAACAGATCTTGGGTGGAGCATAGTTGGTTGTGTTAGCCCATGTGTCGAC
>JAMQGT020001154.1:0-45544 GCA_024447675.2 Pterophyllum scalare | reverse complement strand
CTGTTGGCAAAAAACAATTCAATTCAATTCAATTCAATTTTATTTGTACAGCGCCAAATCACAACAAACAGTCGCCTCAAGGCGCTTTGTATTGTGGGGTCAAGACCCTACAATAACACAGAGGAAACCCAACAGTCAAAACGACCCCCTATGAAGCAAGCACTTGGCGACAGTGGGAAGGAAAAACTCCCTTTTAACAGGAAGAAACCTCCAGCAGAACCAGGCTCAGGGAGGGGCAGTCATCTGCTGCGACCGGTTGGGGCTGAGTGGAGAGAGACAGGACAAAAGACATGCTGTGGAAGAGAGCCAGAGATTAATAATAATGATTAAATACAGAGTGAAGTATAAACAAGTAAATAAAGGTGAATGAGAAGAAACAGTGCATAATGGGACCCCCCCTCAGCAGCCTAGGCCTATAGCACCATAACTAAGGGGTGGTTCAGGGTCGACTGATCCAGCCCTAACTATAAGCTTGATCAAAAAGGAAAGTTTTAAGCCTAATTTTGAAAATAGAGAGGGTGTCTGTCTGTCTCTCAACATATTGATTTATTCTGCCGCCTTTCTCCAAGATTGATAAAGGCCGATGTTTATGTTTATGTGAGGTCCAGGGGTTGGAGGGTGGAGTCGAAGTGAGGTCTGGGCGATGCCAAAGTGTACGAAGGGACGCAGTAAGAAGGTTTTATGTACACAAAGCACGGCTTTATGGGGAAAAAAAGTTGGCAACGCTGAGCCCAACTGAGGTCCAATTGCTTTTACGGGGTTGTTCCGGCTGTCTGCACTGCGAGAACTGCCATCTGCAGTAGCCTGAGTGGCAGTTCTCGCGAGGCTAGTGACAATTAATTTTGGAGCGGCAGGAATACTTCTTTAAATTATTATTTTAAAATACGGTAAATTTACGGGAAAATAAAATTACAGGAAGACAGAGGGGTAAAATATGGGAGTTTCCCGGCCAAAACGGGAGACTTGACAGGTATGATTGTCTGGCGGCCTGGTGCTCGGGGTTGCCTCTTTCATCCCTACCATCATGTGTGGTGGGTTGGCCCATATCAGGATGTTGTAGTCTTTGGTTCAGGGACTCTGGGGTGCATGTAGGCCCACTCAGGTGAGGAAGTGAGTAAATGATTTAATAATTGATCAACATATTGATTTATTCTGCCTCACAGAAACCTGGTTACAGCAGGATGAATATGTTAGTTTAAATGAATCAACACCCCCGAGTCACACTAACTGTCAGAATCCTCGAAGCACAGGTCGAGGAGGAGTAGCAGCAATCTTCCATTCCAGCTTATTAATTAATGAAAGACCCAGACAAAGGATTAATTCTTTTGAAAGCCTGACTCTTAGTCTTGCCCACCCTAATTGGGAAATTCAAAAACCTGTTTTATTTGTTATTATCTATCGTGTCGTGGGTGATTTTAACATCCATGTAGATGCTGAAAATGACAGCCTCAACACTGCATTTAATCTATTATTAGATTCAATTGGCTTCTCTCAAAATGTAAAGGAAAAGTCCACGAACTTTCTGTAGAAAAATGTCCTGGCAGAAAATAACCAGGACATTTTCCGGGACTTCTTAATTAAATCCAAGTTGACTAAATATAGTTGGAATTATTTTCATTTTAATAATATTAGTAAATTACATCTAACATAACCGAGTTTCGTGGAAATTGTTGACATAAAATTATTAAGTAAATCCAAATAGTTTTTTTTGAGTGTCTTGGACACAGGGTTTTGAGTTTTGCTGTTTTTCTGGTTTAACATGATAAGATGCTCACATTGTGCGTGCACTGCTGACAAATGACATGCAGAGAGGCTTTCATTTTTGTACAATCGCTGTACAGAAATGTTGTGTTCTACGCTGTTTCACTTAAATGCCAGCATTATTAGGAAAAAATATGTGGCACATTATCTAAATATGTACGGTGAGAACTGAGTGAAAAGATACAGGACAGAGCCAAAGTTTCGGCGCTGCGCAGCTTTGAGGCATCACGTGCGCCAGTTATGCACTAGTTCTGAAAGCTTTCAGAACTATAGTGCGTAACTGGCGCACTGTGGGTAACTGGCGTACACACACACACACACACATATATATATATATATATATATATATATATATATATATATATATATATATATATATATATATATGTACTATATAGTTAATATACGCACTATAGTTCTGAAAGCTTTCAGTACTATAGTGCGTAACTGGCGCACTGTGGGTAACTGGCGTACATATATATATATATATATATATATATATATATATATATATATATATATATATATATATATAGTAACTTACTGTAACTTGCGCTGCGAATCTATTTCCTCCGAAGCAGGTATTTATGTTCCAGTTAATAGATAAACAGATATTAAATCACCGCCTAATGACCTGTGAGTTCTTCAGAAATAAGCGTTCCGGAAGATTCCTCGGACCTCTTCTTTGCAATGATAGTAGGAAGGTCTGAAGCACAGGGGTCAAAGTCAAGGCTTAATGTAAGAGGATTGGTGGGACGGACGCGGGAGACAATGCAGACCTGCACAGGTGAGTTGACAGTGCGTCACACAGCAGGAAACGCTGCGAAGCGAAGTCCGCTGACACTCAACATTATGAGAAGCAAAGGTTTAAATCACCGGCAGTTTCAGTTTATTCTGGAGGAAATACCTTCTGAATTTGGTGACGTGCCTTATCACGCAGATGCCATACCCGCTTCATATCTTTAAGATTCTTCGTTAGAAAGGCCCCTTCACACAGCTACTTTTCATCCCGGAGCTCTGTTGAATCTTTTCCTTTAATTTCCAGGAACTGACAGATTTCCTCACGCAGCTCATCCAACCCGGCCGAGTGATCACATGCAATGAGCAAGGAATTAAAAACTCCAGGCAATTTCAAAGCACAAACTTTCGTGCAAATATACAATATGACAAAAAATTGCCCTCTACTGAATTTTTCATATGTACATTATAACACATGCATATTTAACAAGTTTAATATAAAGCCCCTTTATAACACGAACTCTGTACTGAAGTGCATTGATGGAAACTTCAAGAAGTGAACCAATGACAGTGATTCAAAAAGGTTCAGAGCTTCAAAAAGCCTTGTTTTGCCATTGCTAGTTGTCATATTAGGCTGTGTGGCAGGCAGAGTGTGGACCCAAATGAAGGCACCCACAGGACAAGGTTAATTTAAAGCTCAGTTTTATTGCTGTTAATTGTAAAAATAAACCAGAATACACAACCAAGAGGAAATGAGAGGGGACGCAACAAGGAACTGAAGAAAACTGAGTGTTTAAATGCAAACACAAGGTAATTACGGAGAAAGGGCACAGCTGCAGAAAAAAGGAAAGAGGTAAACAGAATCAAACTAATGAGACAAGGAGAAGCAAAACTAAACACAATGCACACAAGACATGAGCTAGCAAAATAACACAAGAAATTACTAAACTAGTGATGCCTTTCCGTCCAGTTGGTTCAAAAAAAGATTTTTTAAAGCCTTCATGTGCACACAAACTCCCTGCTGGTCATAACCTGTCATTTCAGCTATTTATGATGGCCAGAACTAAAGATCCATGACCAGAACTAAAGTAACCAGTCAGACTGTCTTAAATTCATGTTTTGGAGTAATCAAACATCCATATACACCCCACCCAACCCACAGAAAGAGTGTAAATATATGGGAACCACTGAGGACTGCGTTTGACTCATCAAAAAAGAAACTGCTTCACCTTCTGTCTGCCATCTCTGGACATCTGGACAAATCACTGCTTCATCCGTGATACCAGTCTTTAGGAAATGTCAGAGTTTTCACATGTCTAACAAAAAGCTCTGGCACCATAAAGTCCTCCATCCAAATCTGTTTTACTTCTATAAAGCAGCAGCAGTAGCATCATCTTCTTGGACAGAGACCGTAGCACACCTTCATGGATGTCCTCTATCTGCTGCAGGTTGAAGGCTTTAGGATGTGATCAGTGGCAGCCTGGGAAACGTGACTCTGCATCTGTAATCACACAAGCAGCAGCACTTCAATGAACCTTGATTGAACACATGGGTTTATAGTGTTAGTGTCAGCATCAGCCTTTAAGCAAAAAGAATGTCTGATATATAAAAATAGATCTAAAATGCCTGAAACCTTCCACCTATTCATAAAAATGATACTTAATCATTTGCTTATTTAATAATTTAGTACAAAGAGATCCGCGGGTTTGAGGTCTTGGAGCAATAAAAATGTTCTTTGTATATGGTGAACAGCTTCTATTTTAGATGAAGGGGATGCAGAAAGCTTAGTTAATGACTTCATACATATAATTTCTCATGGGTGAAGAAGATCTGCAAATGACATTTAATGCATTTGCATGTGGGTAAATTTAAACTTTAGACTGTGGGACAAAAGTTTTGTAAATGATTGTAAATTATTTTACACACACACTGCTGTGCTTGTCAGTCCAGACTGCTTACAGACCTGGGAGGGTAGTGACCGCTGACACGTGTGAAATCTTTAGCTGTTGTTTATCTTCCTTTCTGGGGCTTCACCAGCATGTCCCACCCACTTGACACAAAATCCAAGTATTTGATGACTATAATAGTCAACACCGCCCTTCACTGTAAATCATTCATACATTTGAAAATGAATCACGTTATATACATACTTTTCATTGTATACTTGTGTACAATGATAATAAAGTTGAATCTAATCTAATCTAATATATACTGATGTGTTCGTGATTAAGCAATCTACATAGAGAAAATTAGACTACAGTAGAGACTTTAAACTTATTTGTGAAGAATTCAGTTTAATGATTTTTCTAATGATCACTTCATGTTTAGTAAAGTTTAAAAAATGATGTACAACATATTTCTATTTTGTTAATATATCATTACATTAGTCATGTATACTAGTCTATTGCAAATGATTATTTCATCATATATTTATACCTCTCTCACAAGTAGAATACTACAGATTGCTTTGGGGTCACTTTATACTATGTGTATACACATTATTTGTTCTTTTAATAATTGCTGTATTTATGATATTCTAACTACAATTATAGAACATCACAGACATTTGACAGATTATTGTCTTGAAAGCAGCACAACTCTTAATGTGTTCATTTGCATCATTCATGTTAAATTTAGCACAATTTGCAGTAAATTGTCACAAACTTGGGTAAATCCTGTTTGCACTCTGAAAGGGAAACTCTTACAAATACATTTGTAATCCTCACAAATCCAGACAGCAATTTTTATCTTAAGTGACTGAAGCAGCTGAATATATCTGACCTCTTTGTCTTTCTTCTGTTTAATAAACAATCAGTGACCAGTCTGTCATCAGAGGCCTGTGTTACGAAGCAGGTGACAATGACTCAACATAAAGAAAAACACAAACCTGGAAAAGCAGGTTTTGTTCACAACAACAGGTATACAAGCCATGAAACTTTTCAGATTCCCTTTTATTTTGTTCATGCTGCTGTACTTTCAGGTGACATGGACTTTGTAGAATAATTGCCTATCAGGCTAACCGTGGTGTTTTTCTCTCTATCATTGGATGTCTGGGAGGAGGTAAAAAGTTATCAAAACTTTAAAATAGCTTATACTACTAGCTTCCAGGTAAAATATCACATCACACCTGAATTTGGCACTCTTGGGGCTCCATACATAATTTCTTGTGTATTTGTAAATTTCTTTTACACATGTATTTTTGGCAACACTCAGAAATGTCCATGAATGTTTACTTTGAGTACACTTTATAGCTGTGACAATAAATGGTGTCGTCCCCTCTCCACACTTCACAGCTCTAAAAAATGTTGAAGGTTTGCTCTTAAAGCAGCAGTGAATTTACATTCTGCACAAATGTTATTACTGAATTCAGTGTTCAGAGTTATTCAAATCATCTGAAGACTACAGGTCCTTATTTGAACAACACTGGTAATTGTTCAGTTTTTTTTTTAACTAGCATGTGATAGATGCTAATCAAGTTTCTTTATCTGCCCCCCCCATCCCCACCCCCTTAATGTGTGTGTGTGTGGGGGGGGTCAACAAAAGTTTTTTTTTCTTTTTTAAGTGAGAGATTAAAAAATCTTTCATTAAGACTCTAGAGTTCAAATTAGTAATTTTTAAGTACTTCACTGGGTGGGTTAAACGCTGCAAATGGCAATCTTACTAGGTCCAAGATATTTAGTTATGCATTATTTTCAAATCAGCACAATGACTGTGACCACATTAATGGATAGGCACACATAGGATGAGGACTTATTAGAACCCTATTGCTGCATCCTGAGCTGAATGGATATCTAATAAAGGAGATCTATGATGGGGTTTAGACACACTTTGAGCCTCAATGGAAAAGACAGAGTGAGCACCTTTAGTTTACAGAGAACACAAAAGCAACCACACTTCCCTGATGCATGACAAGAGAAAAGACAAAAACAAACAAAGTTTCTTCTTGGTCTTTATGGCTGTTTATTAATAGATAACATTGTGTTTTTTGAAATATTTTTTCCTTTGAACCTAGATTTTAGTATTTTATCCTATTACACAACAGAAAAAAATTTCCATTAGGATTGTCAGATATCTGTCAACAGTTTTTTGGGTCAATTAGATCTACTCATCCTTGGAGGCTGTATTAGGGTTTGTAGTCGTAGTTCATTTTGACAGAATACTGCAGTTTCCACAACAATATAATTTTATCCATCATCAGAGTGAGCATTTATGAAGGCATGAAGAGAAAATAAACACCTGTGCTTTCACTGACATCAACACAGGTGTAAAAGGAGGTTGCAGTCTCTATTAGTAGGACAGTTGTCAGGCAGGCACACAGATAGACACTAGATGGTGCTCTAACACCTTCTGTTTTGGCTTCTGAACTTGATAGGTGCCCATTTTGTACCACAGTTTTTACACTGCCTGGCCAAAAAAAAAGCTCACCACCTGGATTTAACTAAGCAAATAGGTACGAGCCTCCTATTGGATAATTGCTGCATGGGCAAATATCTTTCAGCTGGCATCAAGTTATTTAACCCCAACTGGTGCAATGAGTTGCTTCTCATTTCGCAACACTGGATGGAAATAAATCTTGTGACATTGCAGAAGCTTATCTAAACAATGCCACAGTGAATGCATGCCGTAATCAAAGCTAAAGGTGGTCCTGAACAAAATATTAGTGTGTGACCATTTTTTTTGGTGGCAACTTTTTTGGGGGGCCAGGCAGTGTAGTTTGTGTTTATTTATTATTTTTAGACTCATATATTTTCATTTTAAAATTGGCCCTTGGCATCAATTTCTGATTAAAAAAACATGTAATGCACAACAATTTGATTTTTACAGTTCTGCTAGACTGCACACACCCTGGCCCTTCATTCTACTTTCCTCGTTGACACACCCAGCCAGGCATGCCATTCAAGTGCCCTGAGGAGCTGAATGAACAGGAGCTAATACTTAAAATAAAACCTTGCATCGTCAATCTTATCTGATGAACAGAAACATCAAATAATGAAAGAAAATTATAAATAGATAATTCAAAAGGAAAAAGTAAGGCTCAACAAAATTTCACAGCAACTAAAATTCAAAGACAAAAGAACGGAAAGCGAGACATCTCATTGGGCCACTGAACCAACTAGAAAATTACCATTTAGCTGCTCTGGACAGAACAGCAATGAACCTTTGTGTTAACTCAAGGACAAACATCTTGAAAGCAGTTTCTTCAACAACATAACAAAAACCGCACAATCCTAAAACGCACTCAGCCACCCCAGTACCACTTGTTAAGGTTATAGAATGCCTTGTACTCCTCTGGTGCCTACGCAAGTAATCACAAGACAGACACGTGTGCTCTGATCCAAAATAGCTCTGCTTTGCTTTGAAGTGCCGCCGCCACTCCAAAGTACCTGAGGTACATTTTCTCATCCTTGTCCAGGAGCAGCAGGTAATCAGCCAGCTCCTTGGGCGAGGTGAAGTCATCCACATGAATGAAGGCGTCTCCCTGGATAAAGTTCTCATAATTCTTCCTGGGTGGGCCAAGAACCACTGGCACTGTCCCCACTGACAGCGGGTTGTACAGTTTCTCAGTAATGTAGTCCTTGTGGATGGAGTTCTCAAATGAGAGATAGAACTTGCAGCTGGTAATGGTGGGAAAAATATCTTGGTCAGAGATGTACTTCCTGAAGGCTCGTCCATATGTGTGAATCTCAACGTGTTTTTGCAACTCATTGTAATATTTCACCCGCACGTGGTTCTGGTTCCAGTTGCTCACAATCCAGCAGACCAGCTTGTTTTTCTTTGGTGGGATAAAATCCTCCTCATCCTCTGCTGGTAAAATGTACCCATAAGGCACTGGAATGTCAGCATCCTGACGATAACTGACAGTCAGATTGAACAGGTTGTCTAATCCAGGCAGCTGGGATGAGTGTGACGGTGACTCTGCGTTCATCCATATCCACTTCTGGAATGATGGTCGTTGGAGCTGTGGGAGATTGGACAGGTCACTGCTGATGTCTCTGTGGTGAAAGATGACCCCATCTGCATTACTGTAGAGGTTCCTGTCTGCTGTGATGAAACAGCCATCGATGTTGAAGAGTGAGCTGCAAATGCTCGGGTCGTACTCTGTGTCCAAAGGGCCACATCCACATCAGAACAATGGTAACATTTTTATCACTCTTGGTGGAGAAGAGGTTCAGGCCAGGTTCTTTTAATACTGTTGACTCTACAGGACCTGGTAACCAGCTTATAGTTGGTTTAAAATACATCAAAAACAGAATCACAGAACATCCCAGTATAAAAGCACCGAGCAGAAGGGGTCGACAGGATTCTGTGAGAAGGTGCAGTTTCCATACTCTGTCCTAAAAAAGGGCAAATTTAAAGAGGAGAGAAAAAACAATAAAATCATGATCTGCAGAATACAAAATCAAGACTGAGCATCCAATCATGTTAAATTTTGCATAATCCCACCATTTAATAGTGTGTGCTTGACTCTGAACAACATTTTATGCCTTATTTAAATGTTCCGTCTTATTAATAATATACACTGCTTGGATCAGTGCTCATAAAGAAAAATGTGAAAAAAATTGCTACACAAACCTGGTGTATTTAACTGAATGTTGAAAGCCAAGCAAGAGCAAAAGTTGTGTTAATTTGAGGGAGCAGCTCCTACACTGGATTGAAGTTCAGATCAATCTCCTTTGTGATCCTGTGCTCATGGAGGAGAAATTACTGGTCACTGCAAAGAGACGCTTCTTTGCTCTTAGGCAGATAAATGATCCTTCATGATCTATTAAGGTGTGTTCAGTGTTGAATTTACAGGTCTTCTTAATGTTCCTTTCTTTATGTGAGCAAGAGAGAGAATCAGAGAGAATTAATGAGGCTGAAAAAGACCTCATCTGACACTTGGCCAGCAGGTCTGGGACGCAGGGTTTTGAGTTTTGCTGTTTTTCTGATTTTGTATCTTTGATCATTTTTGTGTTTTGGTTCTACTGTATTGTTTTTACCTCGCCCACCGACATCTGGGAAGGTTATGTTTTCAACCCCCCCCCCCCATGTGCGCGCATTGCCGAGAAAAGACATGCAGGGAAGCGTCCATTTTTTTTACGAATCGCTCTGTAGAAATGTGACTGCAGCATGAAATTGTCTCTCTGTGAAGCAACCCTCATGCTCGTATGCCTCGTGTATCGAGATTCTTCCCTAAGACACTCGAAGTGAAAACATCCCCCCTCTCATTCCACATAAATGAACATTCATAGCAGCAACTATCACAACCCCATCAGGCACAAAATCAGCCATGCTTTTTCCGAGTTAAATTTACTGCAATTTGCAGTAAACTGCAGCAAACTTGGGTAAAACACGTTTGTGTGATTCATACTCATATATTCTTCTTTCAAAACTTTACGCTCTGAAAGGGAAACTCATACAACTACATGCACAATCCCGATGGCAGTTTTTATTTTAAGCGACTGAAGTTGATTTACCTCAGCAGCTAAAGATGTTTCGTCTTCCTTCTGTTTAATAACCAATCAGTATTTCATCAGAGACCTGCACTATACAAAGCAGGATTTCAGGGTTAAGGCGATTCACTTCTTAATGAGATACATCAACACTGTGACTTACGCTGCGAATCTATTTCCTCCGGAGCAGATATTTCTATTTATGTTCTAGTTTAAAGACAAACCGCTATGAAATCACTGCCTAATGACCAATCAGTTCTCCAGAAAATACAGCAACAATTCCCGGAAGGTTCCTCGGACCGCTTGGCAGTGATAGTAGGAGGGTCTAAAGCACAGGTGTCAAACTCAAGGCCCAACGTAAGTGAGGATTGGTGGAAAGGATGCGGGAGAAAATGTATACCGAGAACTGCACAGGTAAGCTGACAGTGCATCACTGCCTCACACAGCAGGAAACGCTGCAAAGCGAAGTGCGCTGATGCGACGTGTCATAAGCACCGTAACACTGACAGTGAACTTTAGAGGCAAATGTTTAAATCACCGGCAGTTTCAGTCTTTTCAGGAGGAAATACCTTCTGAATTTGGTGACGCGCATTATTACACAGGTGTGACACCCGCTTCGGATCATTATGATGCTTCGTTATGTCGCACTGAAAAGCCAGTTCACACAGCTGCTTCTCATCACAGAGCCCTGTTGAAGCTTTTCCTTTAATTTCCATGAACTGACAGATTTTCTCCCGCAGCTCATCGCACTCACCTGCTTCGGATGTTATCAGTCCATTAAATAGACATTATTAGCGGTAATCTGCCCCATAGATATGGGCGGATAGGCGCTGTCTCCACCCACTAGCTGGTGTTGTGCCAAAAAGTAATCAGCTACCAGAAATTGGTTGCGGCAGGCGTGAGCACGCAGCTCCTTCCAGAAAGAAGGAAATACAATTTTATACTCTTTATATAAGACAAAGATATGTATGTAACTATGTGTGTCTTGAAACCAATATATATATATATATATATATATATATATATATATATATATATATATATATATATATATATATATATATATATATATATATATATATATATATATATATATATATATATATATATATATTATACTGCACTGTCAATAATAGAATCTTAAAAGAAAAAAACATCACTGCACTGCATGCTAGACTG
Source organism: Pterophyllum scalare (assembly GCA_024447675.2). Lineage (NCBI taxonomy): Eukaryota > Metazoa > Chordata > Actinopteri > Cichliformes > Cichlidae > Pterophyllum > Pterophyllum scalare. Next base: position 34,433 of record JAMQGT020001154.1, on the reverse strand, counting down.
TGACAGTAAATGGCATGGTATCAGTTGTAATTTCAGAAGGTAGATCAAGTTCGAACCAGGACAAATCTAAAGCATTGCTAGATAATTAATGGTTGAAGACCAAAGGAAAAAGAAACTCTGGTGAAATAATATGATTACAATTTTTGACAGCTTGAAAATGGCATATTTTCCATTGTAACGTCCCTTTAAAGTAATGTCAGCAGTTATATGGGAGTGTTTGAAGTATAACCTGTCTCACATGAGACCTCTCAATGACATCAAGCAAATCTGAGGAAGAAACAAGCTTTTTGTTACAAGTTATTAGTGGTAATCACTTTTTGGCAGCCCAGAAAAGTTTCATTTTCAGTTGTAATGCCCCTTTAAAGAAATTTCAGTTGTTATAAGGGAGTTTTTGAAGAATAACCTGTCTCACGTGGCAGCTATTAAACTTCTTGTTCTCAATTATTGCTCTCAAAAACAATACAAAGTCATAAGAATAGTAGAGCAGGTTTTTATTTCTTTAACCGCAGCCGTTACATTCTTTGAACCAAGGTAAACTAAGATAGTGAACATAGTAAACCTATAGAAATCATAAATTATAGTGTGCTGTCTTCAGTATTCGTGACTGTGCTATAAACTGCAAACAAACTTTTGACTAGTGTCATCATTTGGTTTCAAGACACACTAGTTGTATACATGCATACATGCCTTTGCCTTATATAAAGAGTATAAAATTGCATTTATTTCGACGTTATGTTAGTTTAATCCCGGATTTAGCAGCTGAGTAAGTATGTACAAGAGGCTTTAAGCTGGGCGCTGCAGCTTTAAGGAACTGCGCGCTCGCCCGTAGCGCCATCAATTTCCGGCAGCTGATCACTTTTTGGCACAACACCTGTTGTCCGGAAACAACCTGAAACCCATCTCCACAGTGACACCTGCTGGCCAATTAGGTTATTGCCGCATTTTGACAGTGCTGTTTTGTGAAACAATGACGCAGACTAGCCCTGCAATTCCAAACAAAGGTACTTATTATACCACACTGTAAATAATTATAATCAACACATGTTTTGGTAAATTCCCCTTACAAACAAGGAATGAAAAACATTGAGACTGTTAAAAATAATAAGCTGTGACTGTAAAGAGCATGTCTCTGCAAATACTTTCCACTGTTTCATTTGCTCAGTGAGTCAGTGCAACACACAGTAAACCAATTTATAAAATAAAACACACCGGGACTGATGTGTTTATTATGATAACCACACAACTATTTTTTTGTGGGGGTGTCTGTTGGCTTCATTTATACCAGCTTTGCCTCAGCCTCGGGGAAAAAGGAAAAAAAGTTTGGATGTGTTTGGTTGACTTTTAAGCTTTCTGGGAGTCAGTGTCATCAGGTTTCTTCTACACCACAGGTGTGAAACTCAAGGCCCGCGGGTCAGCGAAAAGTGTCCTTTCAAAAGAGGTGGGAAGCAAAGGACCTGGGGCCTATTCCGGGAAGCAGGTTTAACTGAAAACTCTGGGTTTGTAAGCCCTAAAATGGCGAAAACTGTTCCAGAAAGAGAGCTAACGCCAACTCTGAGTCAGTTACCGGGGTAACAGACTCTATAAAGCTAACCTGCTCGCTGGCAGAATGCCCCTCTGTCACCCCCCCTCCTGCTGCACCTGAACCACCTGTCTGACACTGATACGTTTCCTTATTCATGAAGTTGCTGTCAGAGCATCAGAGGAGTAACATGTTTTACAGTTGTTCACTCATCAACAGGCTATAAAGATTATGTCACAGATTTATAATCAGCGCCGCTGCAGCTGTCAGACTGTCAGTTCCTCTGAAAATTTACTGTAGTTACTGTAGCATCACTGTTAAATCGCACTGATCTGTATGAATCTTTAGAGGCAGAACACAATAATCAATGATTGATCATTGATTGTAAAATGTCACTGATGGAAAAATGTCTGGATCTTGGAGATGATGTGAATGTTTGAGTGAAGATGAGGCTAAAATAATTTTAAGACTTGAAAACTGAACGAAATGGCTTTAAAGTGATTTAAATATTGTCAACATGAAAGTTATGATGTCTGAAATTCAGAATATGAACCTCAACATGTTTTCCACTGAAAATCATGGATAACGGATACGCAAACCGTCTCCAAGTCCACCTGCACAGCAGGAGGATCCAAATGGATCAGGATCACTGATTCATATCAAATCCAGTTCAGGCTCCAGTCATTTTCCAGCTCATCCAGTCTGTTAATGGATTAATTTCCCCGACATGATCTGCATTCATTAATTAAAATGTCTCATCCTCCCAAACTGTCCTGAAATATTTAAAACCTTTAAATTTATTTTCCCTTTACTTTACATTCATTACAGACTTTGAAAGCTGCCCTGCATGTTTTCAGCTAAATATGAAACTTTGACTCAGTGAAAAATCTCTGCTGTAGCTATCAGAGAGCCATCATTTATCAGTGAAGCTGATCTCAGATGTGTTTAGAAACGGTTAAACTGGGAACATTAAAGCAGTTTTTCTGTAAATCTCATTACTCATTTTAGTGGCACAAATAATGAAATTCTCCATTAATAAAAATATTAAAGTGAGGTTGTTATTCCATTGATAGATTAACATTTTTACTGAACAGTTATTTAAACAGTTATATGGTCATAAACTGAACTATCATAAACTGCAGCAAAACCATGTTTTTATTAAGTAATAAACTGACCTGAGGTCAGTGCCGCCCCTGGGATCTGCTGCTGTCTCAGTCACTAACACGTAGGTCACACAGGCATTTTGTTCGTCAGGCTGTAGCTGAATAATTACATTTTATAAATCAAATGTAAAATTATTAATTATTCAACTTCATCTGATGAAAATTCAGATTGGGGAAATGATGACAGCAGACATTATAAAAGAAATTATATATTTTATAACAAACTTTTATTCTGTCTATGATGATGACAGAGTGAGTCAAGCTGATAAAAAGTGACTCGTCATGCTTCACACTGACACGTGCGATCCTCTATCCATCGGATTAAAATGAAGGCTGCAAATTGCAATCTTGCTACGTCCAAGGTATTTAGTTATGTATTATTTTCAAATCAGAACAATGACTATGACCACATTTATGGATAGGCACACATAAGATGAGGACTTATCAAGACTCTACTGCTGCGTCCTGAGCTGAGTGGATATCTAATAATGGAGATATATGATTGGTTTGGTAAGTGTCCTAAATATTAATAACATATTAGGAAAAAAATTAATCTGGCTTTAGACACACTTGGGAGTCTCAATAGAAAAGACAGTTATTGCCTTTAGTTAACACAGAGAAAACTCTGAATAACCACACTTCCCTCATACATGAGAGGAAAGGACTTTAAAAAAAAGAAAAGGCAGACAAAGATTCTTCTTGGGCTTTATGGCTGTTTATTAATAAATCACATTGTTTATTTTGAAATATTTTTCAATATGAACCCAGATTTTACCATTGTATCCTATTAGAGAACACACAAACATTTTTCATAAGGACTGTCTAATAAATTTTACTATCAACAGTTGTTGAAATTTTAAACTAATCAATATAACACCCAGAACAGAGTGAGCACTATAAATTCCACTATAATGTAATTTTATTCATCATTTTAATTCCCATTTTTTTGTTAAACATACTTATTAGCATCATCATCTGTAAATCATTCAAAATAACAAAAGGCATGAAGAGAAAATAAACACCTGTGCTTTCACTGATGTCAACACAGGTGTAAAGGGAGGTTGCAGTCTGTATTAGTAGGCCAGTTGTCAGGCAGGTGCACAGATAGACGCTAGGTGGTGCTCTAACACCTTTTGGTTTCTGAACTTGATAAGTGCACTTGTTGCACCACAGTTTATTTTATTTTTTCTATTTTATACTTGTAAATTTTAATTTTAAAATTGGCCCTTGGTATCAATTCCCAATTAAAAACATGTAATAACCAACAATTTTATTTTTTTAATTCTGCTAGGCCACATGCACCCGGACCCCTCATTCTACTTTCCTCGTTGGCACAGCCAGCCAGGCATGCTATTCATGTGCCCTGAGGAGCTGAATGAACAGGAGATACTTAAAATAAAACCTTGCATCGTCAGTCTTATCTGATGAGCAAAAACATAAATAATGAAAGAAGCCAAAGTAAGAATTAAAATTTCACAGCAACTAAAATTAAAAGAAAATAGAACAGCAAGCGAGACATCTCATTGGGCCACTGAACCAACTAGAAAATTACCATTCAGCTGCTCTGGACAGAACAGCAATGAACCTTTGTGTTAACTAATGGACAAACATCTTAAAACAGTTTCTTCAACAACATAACAAGAACCACACAATCCTAAAAAGCACTAGCCACCCCAGTACCACTTGTTAAGGTTATTGAATGCCTTGTACTCCTTGTGCCTAAGCAAGTAATCACAAGACAGACACGTGTGCTCGGCCCCAAAATAGCTCCTCTTTGCTTTGAAGTGCCGCCGCCACTCAAAGTACCTGAGGTACATTTTCTCATCCTTGTCCAGGAGCAGCAGGTAATCAGCCAGCTCCTTGGGCGAGGTGAAGTCATCCACATGAATGAAGGCGTCTCCCTGGATAAAGTTCTCATAATTCTTCCTGGGTGGGCCAAGAACCACTGGCACTGTCCCCACTGACAGCGGGTTGTACAGTTTCTCAGTAATGTAGTCCTTGTGGATGGAGTTCTCAAATGAGAGATAGAACTTGCAGCTGGTAATGGTGGGGAAAATATCTTTGTCAGAGATGTACTTCCCGAAGGCTCGTCCATATGTGTGAATCTCCACGTGTTTTTGCAACTCATTGTAATATTTCACCCGCACATGTTTCTGGTTCCAGTTGCTCACAATCCAGCAGACCAGCTTGTTTTTCTCTGGTGGGATAAAATCCTCCTCATCCTCTGCTGGTAAAATGTACCCATAAGGCACTGGAATGTCAGCATCCTGACGATAACCGACAGTCAGATTGAACAGGTTGTCTAATCCAGGCAGCTGGGATGAGTGTGACGGTGACTCTGAGTTCATCCATATCCACTTCTGGAATGATGGTCGTTGGAGCTGTGGGAGATTGGACAGGTCACTGCTGATGTCTTTGTGGTGAATGATGACCCCATCTGCATTACTGTAGAGGTTCCTGTCTGCTGTGATGAAACAGCCATCGATGTTGAAGAGTGAGCTACAAATGCTCGGGTCATACTTGTGTCCAAAGGGCCACATCCACAACAGAACAATGGTAACATTTTTATCACTCTTGGTGGAGAGGAGGTTCAGGCCAGGTTCTTTTAAAACTGTTGACTCTACAGAACCTGGTAACCAGCTTATAGTTGGTTTAAAATACATCAAAAACAGAATCACAGAACATCCCAGTGTAAAAGCACCGAGCAGAAGGGGTCGCAGGATTCTGTGAGAAGGTGCAGTTTCCATACTCTGTCCTAAAAAAGGGCAAATTTAAAGAGGAGAGAAAAAACAATAAAATCATGATCTGCAGAATACAAAATCAAGACTTAGCATCCAATCATGTTAAATTTTGCATAATCCCACCATTTAATAGTGTGTGCTTGACTCTGAACAACATTTTATGCCTTATTTAAATGTTCCTTCTTATTAATAATATACACTGCTTGGATCAGTGCTCATAAAGAAAAATGTGAAAAAAAATTGCTACACAAACCTGGTGTATTTAACTGAATGTTGAAAGCCAAGCAAGAGCAAAAGTTGTGTTAATTTGAGGGAGCAGCTCCTACACTGGATTGAAGTTCAGATCAATCTCCTTTGTGATCCTGTGCTCATGGAGGAGAAATTACTGGTCACTGCAAAGAGACGCTTCTTTGCTCTTAGGCAGATAAATGATCCTTCATGATCCATTAAGGTGTGTTCAGTGTTGAATTTACAGGTCTTCTTAATGTTCCTTTCTTTATGTGAGCAGAGAGAATCAGAGAGAATTAATGAGGCTGAAAAAGACCTCATCTGACACTTGGCCAGCAGGTCTGGGACGCAGGGTTTTGAGTTTTGCTGTTTTTCTGATTTTGTATCTTTGATCATTTTTGTGTTTTGGTTCTACTGTATTGTTTTTACCTCGCCCACCGACATCTGGGAACATTATGTTTTCAAACCCCCCCCCCCATGTGCGCGCATTGCCGAGAAAAGACATGCAGGGAAGCGTCCATTTTTTTTACGAATCGCTCTGTAGAAATGTGACTGCAGCATGAAATTGTCTCTCTGTGAAGCAACCCTCATGCTCGTATGCCTCGTGTATCGAGATTCTTCCCTAAGATACTCGAAGTGAAAACATCCCCCCTCTCATTCCACATAAATGAACATTCATAGCAGCAACTATCACAACCCCATCAGGCACAAAATCAGCCATGCTTTTTCCGAGTTAAATTTACTGCAATTTGCAGTAAACTGCAGCAAACTTGGGTAAAACACGTTTGTGTGATTCATACTCATATATTCTTCTTTCAAAACTTTACGCTCTGAAAGGGAAACTCATACAACTACATGCACAATCCCGATGGCAGTTTTTATTTTAAGCGACTGAAGTTGATTTACCTCAGCAGCTAAAGATGTTTCGTCTTCCTTCTGTTTAATAACCAATCAGTATTTCATCAGAGACCTGCACTATACAAAGCAGGATCTCAGGGTTAAGGCGATTCACTTCTTAATGAGATACATCAACACTGTGACTTACGCTGCGAATCTATTTCCTCCGGAGCAGATATTTCTATTTATGTTCTAGTTTAAAGACAAACCGCTATGAAATCACTGCCTAATGACCAATCAGTTCTCCAGAAAATACAGCAACAATTCCCGGAAGGTTCCTCGGACCGCTTGGCAGTGATAGCAGGAGGGTCTAAAGCACAGGTGTCAAACTCAAGGCCCAACGTAAGTGAGGATTGGTGGAAAGGATGCGGGAGAAAATGTATACCGAGAACTGCACAGGTAAGCATCACTGCCTCACACAGCAGGAAACGCTGCAAAGCGAAGTCTTTTCAGGAGTGTTAGATCCCCCACAACGATCCACTTCTTCGTTTCCTCACCAGTGCTGTCCTTCCCTAGTGTGGGCCCTCTGATGTACTACTTCTAGGTCCCACTTTTCCCAGCCTTGTCCCCATGGGATGACATGAATCATCACCCATGACTGGACCTTGGTCACCGCTGACGCCGCAGCTCCCAATGCCCCCTCTGGTTCTGCAGCCGAAGGGTGGGGCGTTGCTATCTCATCCACGCTGGGCACCTTGGGCGACTCCCGGGGGGACGTTTCTCCTGAGTTAGGCCCCTCTGGTGCTCCCTCGTTGGCTGCCTCAGCCATCTCTGGACTCGACCAGCGTTTCTTTTCCGCGCTCTTTGTCTTTGTCTTTGTCTTTGTCTTTGTCTTTGTCATCTCGAGTCGCCCTCTTCCAAAGCCTCTCGGGGTACCTCCGAGACAAGGGATGAAGTTAGGCTTTTGCCTCCCTGCAGAGTCGTCTGGGTCCCTGTCGGTCTGCGGTTCTCCAGCGATGTCTGCTGCTACCTCTCCCGTCCGCGTCGCTCTGCGCTGAACAGATTGAGAGCGTCGGCTGACCTCGCCGCTACCGCTCCAAACAGCTCACGAAGTCCACACTGCCTCGTGCTGCTTCCAATCAATCCTGGGGTCGTCTCCCATGAATGATAACCTCTCCGGGCTACCTGGGTTATTCTATTTTTGAGCGCGGTGAAATCCTCTTATTCCACTCGAGTCCCACGTTGGGCGCCACATGTTAGATCCCCCACAATGTTCTAACAGTTGTGACAGCTCTCCATTTAATCAGGGTCCTGGTTGCTTGTCAACGGGGTCTTACCCCAGCTGAATTCAAGACAACACTACTTAAGCTGTGGCGGGGTAACTCGCCTGGCTTCTAACCACCGTTAGTTCTGACGTTTGCCCCAAGCTTCCCCTGCAATTGTCGGGGCTGCCAGTCAGGAAGGCTTCACGCAGCTGGGCCCGAAGTGCAGTCTTGTCAGTTGTGGTGGCTTACCCCTAATGGATCAGTGCACTTGGTACTGGCCAGGTAAAGGCTAGGAAAGGAAAAAGCCCTAGGGACATAATTTAGTTTAAGTGGATTTAGTAGACTAGTGTGAACCACAGAGCCAGATGTTATAGCTTAACTTGCCTATTCTTTTACTATCAAGAGACTATTCGTACCAAAACTGTGTGAAATAATAGTCAACAGAGACCTTCTGACTTTTTAGGGTCAAATTTTATTTTGCAGGTTAAGCTTAAGCAATTTGCAATAGCTCAAATCAACTTTTAATCAAAATCTTAATACTCAGAATCAATTCAATAAAATCAGAAAATTAAACTTAATCAAAATGAGTTACTTATGAGCTGGGTTGATGAATGGGGATTTCTGGTAAAGTCCAATTTAGTCCAATAATTCCTTTTTGGAAAAGAAAGGCTTCGAGTGAGTCGCTCGGCCGAAGCGACCATACCCTAGTCCAATCCATTAGAAACTGCATCCGTGCAATGGTGGAAAAGGAGAAGTCCAAAAGGAAGATGCTGCTATCCTTCTGTCAACTGTCCTTTATAATCCTCACGCTGTAGTTTAGAAATCCACTTTGACTCCGTACAAAGTCCCAAGATTGAAAATCCAACAGCGAGGCTCCATCCCACTCCAGGTCATCAGCAAGGAGAACTCTTTGGACTGCTGATAGCCGAATTAGTCCACAGCTAGGGGTTTGGGCATGCCCCCTCTGCTGAAGCAGTCTTGTCCGAGGGAAGGTTTCCTGAAATTCTCGTATAATGCTTCTTTGCTTCAACTTTTACAGCAAAAATCTAAGACACATCCTAGTTTTCCTACATCATCCTGACAGACTATCACCCCACTGCCGTTGTCTATTTGGGGTGTTAAACTTAACCATTACTTCATTTCTTATTAACATATGGGTCATTTTGTTCCTTCCAGTCTGGGACATGTCTGAACATGTTTCTAACTTTGCCCTTGCTCGTCTCTAGGCAACAGTTTTTAGTTCCTCATTTTAACCTCAGCTCAATGATTTCACAACTTCCTTAGTACTTTGCCATCTATCATTTCTGTGTTACAGTTACACTCATTATTCGATTCTACATCATATAAATCATTCTCTAACAATTCTATAAATTTTAATTATGATTGTTCGTACAGTGCCAGGCTTAGGCTATCAGGTAATCAAGATCTCAACTCACTTGACAGGAGGAAATACCTTCTGAATTTGGTGACGCGCCTTATTACACATGTGACACCCGCTTCGGATCATTCCGCAGCTCATCGCACTCACCTGCTTCGGATGTTTTCAGTCCATTAAATAGACGTTATTAGCGGTAATCTGCCCCATAGATATGGGCGGATAGGCGCTGTCTCCACCCACTAGCTGGTGTTGTGCCGAAAAGTAATCAGCTACCGGAAACTGGTTGCGGTAGACGTGAGCACGCAGCTCCTTAAAGCTTAAACTCTTGTACATACTTAGCTGCTCATTCCAGAAAGAAGGAAATACAATTTTATACTCTTTATATAAGACAAAGATATGTATGTAACTAGTGTGTCTTGAAACCAAATGATGACACTTGTGAAAAGTTTGTTTGCAGTTTATAGCATAGTCACGAATGACTACAGGCAGCACAATATAATTTATTTATCTATAGGTTTACTATGTTCACTATCTTAGTTCACCTTGGTTCAAAGACTGTAGCAATTGTGCAATTGTGGATAAAGAAATAAACACCAATTGCTCCTCTATTCTTATGACTTTGTATTATTTTTTGAGAGCAACAATTGAGAACAAGAAGTTTAACAGCTGCCAAAAAGTGATTGTAGAGCATAGGCCTCATATGAGACAGGTTATACTTCAAAAACTCCTTTATCACAACTGAAATTACTTTAAAGGGGCATTACAACTGAAAATGCCACTTTTCTGGGCTGTCAAAAAGTGATTGCCACTCATAACGTGTGACTTTCAGGCTGTTCATGAGACACAGAGGACTTGATCATGTTTGTTGTTGTCTTCTGTGTGTGTGTGTGTGTGTGTGTGTGTGTGTGTGTGTGTGTGTGTGTGTGTGTGTGTGTGTGTGTGTGTGTGTGTGTGTGTGTGTGTGTGTGTGTGTGTGTGTTTGAGCCAGTAATTAGCTGGCTGCATGATGTCCCGTCACATCACTTCTTTTTAATTACATCATAGACATTACGACTCACAACACATCACAGTACACATAGGGCCTTGGGGGGCCCTTGGCTCCATCTAGAGTCTCCTTCCTTCCTCCTCTGGGCTGTGCGTGCGGTTATCATCAAGATGTGTGGCCGCAGGTTTCCTGACCTCCAGGTGGGTTTTGGATGGCCTGGGTCCCCTGGGTCTTTCCCTGTTAGCCTCTAGATCCCGGAGCATTGTTGTGGCTTCTCACCCTCATTATTGTGTACATTTCATGACAGAGACACGCACGCATGCACACACACATATTTTACAACATAAAACAGCAAGATTTTGTGTGTATATATATGATAAATAGACTATATATTTGCGCAGATAGATAGATAGATAGATAGATAGATAGATAGATAATATCACACTGTCAATAATAGAATCTTAAAAGAAAAAAACATCACTGCACTGCATGCTAGATTGTGACAGTAAATGGCATGGTATCAGTTGTAATTTCTGAAGGTAGATCAAGTTCAAACCAGAACAAATCTAAAGCATTGCTAGATATTTAATGGTAGAAGACCAAAGGAAAAAGAAACTCTGGTGAAATAATATGATTACAATTTTTGACAGCTCGAAAACGGCATATTTTCCATTGTAGCGTCCCTTTAAAGTAATGTCAGCAGTTATATGGGAGTGTTTGAAGTATAACCTGTCTCACATGAGACCTCTCAATGACATCAAGCAAATTTGAGGAAGAAACAAGCTTTTTGTTACAAGTTATTAGTGGTAATCACTTTTTGGCAGACCAGAAAAGTTTCATTTTCAGTTGTAATGCCCCTTTAAAGTAATTTCAGTTGTTATAAGGGAGTTTTTGAAGAATAACCTGTCTCACTTGGCAGCTATTAAACTTCTTCTTCTCAATTATTGCTCTCAAAAACAATACAAAGTCATAAGAATAGTAGAGCAGGTGTTTATTTCTTTAACCGCAGCTGTTACATTCTTTGAACCAAGGTAAACTAAGATAGTGAACATAGTAAACCTATAGAAATCATAAATTATAGTGTGCTGTCTTCAGTATTCATGACTGTGCTATAAACTGCAAACAAACTTTTGACTAGTGTCATCATTTGGTTTCAAGACACACTAGTTATATACATGCATACATGCCTTTGCCTTATATAAAGAGTATAAAATTGCATTTATTTCGACGTTATGTTAGTTTAATCCCGGATTTAGCAGCTGAGTAAGTATGTACAAGAGGCTTTAAGCTGGGCGCTGCAGCTTTAAGGAACTGCGCGCTCGCGCGTAGCGCCATCAATTTCTGGCAGCTGATCACTTTTTTGGCACAACACCTGTTGTCCAGAAACAACCTGAAACCCATCTCCACAGTGACACCTGCTGGCCAATTAGGTTATTGCCGCATTTTGACAGTGCTGTTTTGTGAAACAATGACGCAGACTAGCCCTGCAATTCCAAACAAAGGTACTTATTATACCACACTGTAAATAATTATAATCAACACATGTTTTGGTAAATTCCCCTTACAAACAAGGAATGAAAAACATTGAGACTGTTAAAAATAATAAGCTGTGACTGTAAAGAGCATGTCTCTGCAAATACTTTCCACTGTTTCATTTGCTCAGTGAGTCAGTGCAACACACAGTAAACCAATTTATAAAATAAAACACACCGGGACTGATGTGTTTATTATGATAACCACACAACTATTTTTTTTGTGGGGGTGTCTGTTGGCTTCATTTATACCAGCTTTGCCTCAGCCTCGGGGAAAAAGAAAAAAAGTTTGGATGTGTTTGGTTGACTTTTAAGCTTTCTGGGAGTCAGTGTCATCAGGTTTCTTCTACACCACAGGTGTGAAACTCAAGGCCCGCGGGTCAGCGAAAAGTGTCCTTTCAAAAGAGGTGGGAAGCAAAGGACCTGGGGCCTATTCCGGGAAGCAGGTTTAACTGAAAACTCTGGGTTTGTAAGCCCTAAAATGGCGAAAACTGTTCCAGAAAGAGAGCTAACGCCAACTCTGAGTCAGTTACCGGGGTAACAGACTCTGTAAAGCTAACCTGTCGCTTGCAGAATGCCCCTCTGTCACCCCCCCCCCCGCTGCACCTGAACCACCTGTCTGACACTGATTCGTTTCCTTATTCATGAAGTTGCTGTCTCCGAGTCCACCTGCACAGCAGGAGGATCCAAATGGATCAGGATCACTGATTCATATCAAATCCAGTTCATTTTCCAGCTCATCCAGTCTTTTAATGGATTCATTTCCCCAACATGATCTGCATTCTTTAATTAAAATGTCTCATCCTCCCAAACTGTCGTGAAATATTTAAAACCTTTAAATTTATTTTCCCTTTACTTTACATTCATTACAGACTTTGAAAGCTGCCCTGCATGTTTTCAGCTAAATATGAAACTTTGACTCAGTGAAAAATCTCTGCTGTAGCTATCAGAGAGCCGTCATTTATCAGTGAAGCTGATCTCAGATGTGTTTAGAAACGGTTAAACTGGGAACATTAAAGCAGTTTTTCTGTAAATCTCATTACTCATTTTAGTGGCACAAATAATGAAATTCTCCATTAATAAAAATATTAAAGTGAGGTTGTTATTCCATTGATAGATTAACATTTTTACTGAACAGTTATTTAAATAATTATTTGTTTATCAGGAGATTTTACAAAGTTGTTCACATTATATGCATTTTGCGTAACATACATTACTTTTCCAATTCTTTTTTTTAAACATATAAAACACCATACAAACATGAACAGAAAAAGAGAAAAAAATACAAATAAATAAATAAATAAAAATAAATAAATAAAATAAATAAACAAATAAAAGGGGGGGGGCAACCTATCCTTTTAGCTTGATATGGTGGCTCAATTACATTATTCTACACACTGAAATGGTAGAGATTTTAAATACTCCACAAAGGGTGTCCACTTACGAGTGAATTTTGCTGAACTACCCTTCACTGTTAATACAATTTTTTCCATCCTAAGATATGCCCTTACAGTGTTTAGCCATTGTAATGTAGATGGAGGTACAGGGGACTTCCAGGAAAGTAAGATACAGCGTCTAGCGAGAAGAGAAGAGAAAACCAAAATCTCATTTTGCTGGGGAGAAAGGTTCAGCGCAGTCACTGGAACTCCAAAAATGGCAATTAGTGGATCACTTTGGATCTGGAAAAAACCCTTGAGAGTACAGAAAAGAAATTACTCAAAAATTTGCGCAGGTTTGGGCAGAAGAAAAACATATGTCTTAAGTTGCAAGGTGAAGACTGACATCTGTGAAAATTGAAGGGAAGATTTTAGATAAACGAGACTTTGAAAAATGGACTCTATTTATTACTTTAAACTGTACAAGCTGCGTTCCTCCACATTCTTAACTTTACTTTCTGTCTCCTGCATTTCGTTCGTCAGGCTGTAGCTGAATAATTACATTTTATATATATCAAATGTAAAATTATTAATTATTCAACTTCATCTGATGAAAATTCAGGTTGGGGAAATGATGACTGCAGACATTATAAAAGAAATTATATATTTTATAACAAACTTTTATTCTGTCTATGATGATGACAGAGTGAGTCAAGCTGATAAAAAGTGACTCGTCATGCTTCACACTGACACGTGCGATCCTCGATCCATCGGATTAAAATGAAGGCTGCAAATTGCAATCTTACTACGTCCAAGGTATTTAGTTATGTATTATTTTCAAATCAGAACAATGACTATGACCACATTAATGGATAGGCACACATAAGATGAGGACTTATCAAGACTCTACTGCTGCGTCCTGAGCTGAGTGGATATCTAATAATGGAGATATATGATTGGTTTGGTAAGTGTCCTAAATATTAATAACATATTAGGAAAAAAATTAATCTGGCTTTAGACACACTTGGGAGTCTCAATAGAAAAGACAGTTATTGCCTTTAGTTAACACAGAGAAAACTCTGAATAACCACACTTCCCTCATACATGAGAGGAAAGGACTTTAAAAAAAAAAGAAAAGGCAGACAAAGATTCTTCTTGGGCTTTATGGCTGTTTATTAATAAATCACATTGTTTATTTTGAAATATTTTTCAATATGAACCCAGATTTTACCATTGTATCCTATTAGAGAACACACAAACATTTTTCATAAGGACTGTCTAATAAATTTTACTATCAACAGTTGTTGAAATTTTAAACTAATTAATATAACACCCAGAACAGAGTGAGCACTATAAATTCCACTATAATGTAATTTTATTCATCATTTTAATTCCCATTTTTTTGTTAAACATACTTATTAGCATCATCATCTGTAAATCATTCAAAATAACAAAAGGCATGAAGAGAAAATAAACACCTGTGCTTTCACTGATGTCAACACAAGTGTAAAGGGAGGTTGCAGTCTGTATTAGTAGGCCAGTTGTCAGGCAGGTGCACAGATAGACGCTAGGTGGTGCTCTAACACCTTTTGGTTTCTGAACTTGATAAGTGCACTTGTTGCACCACAGTTTATTTTATTTTTTCTATTTTATACTTTTATACTTTTTCTATTTTATAAAATTTTAATTTTAAAATTGGCCCTTGGTATCAATTCCCAATTAAAAACATGTAATAACCAACAATTTTATTTTTATAATTCTGCTAGGCCACATGCACCCTGACCCCTCATTCTACTTTCCTCGTTGGCACAGCCAGCCAGGCATGCTATTCATGTGCCCTGAGAAGCTGAATGAACAGGAGATACTTAAAATAAAACCTTGCATCGTCAGTCTTATCTGATGAGCAAAAACATAAATAATGAAAGAAGCCAAAGTAAGAATTAAAATTTCACAGCAACTAAAATTAAAAGAAAACAGAACAACAAGCGAGACATCTCATTGGGCCACTGAACCAACTAGAAAATTACCAATCAGCTGCTCTGGACAGAACAGCAATGAACCTTTGTGTTAACTGAAGGACAAACATCTTAAAACAGTTTCTTCAACAACATAACAAGAACCACACAACCCTAACAAGCACTAGCCACCCCAGTACCACTTGTTAAGGTTATTGAATGCCTTGTACTCCTTGTGCCTAAGCAAGTAATCACAAGACAGACACATGTGCTCGGCCCCAAAATAGCTCTGCTTTGCTTTGAAGCGCCGCCGCCACTCAAAGTACCTGAGGTACATTTTCTCATCCTTGTCCAGGAGCAGCAGGTAATCAGCCAGCTCCTTGGGCGAGGTGAAGTCATCCACATGAATGAAGGCGTCTCCCTGGATAAAGTTCTCATAATTCTTCCTGGGTGGGCCAAGAACCACTGGCACTGTCCCCACTGACAGCGGGTTGTACAGTTTCTCAGTAATGTAGTCCTTGTGGATGGAGTTCTCAAATGAGAGATAGAACTTGCAGCTGGTAATGGTGGGTAAAAAGTCTTGGTCAGAGATGTACTTCCTGAAGGCTCGTCCATATGTATGAATCTCCACGTGTTTTTGCAACTCATTGTAATATTTCACCCGCACGTGGTTCTGGTTCCAGTTGCTCACAATCCAGCAGACCAGCTTGTTTTTCTTTGGTGGGATAAAATCCTCCTCATCCTCTGCTGGTAAAATGTACCCATAAGGCACTGGAATGTCAGCATCCTGACGATAATTGGCAGTCAGATTGAACAGGTTATCTAATCCAGGCAGCTGGGATGAGTGTGACGGCGACTCTGCGTTCATCCATATCCACTTCTGGAATGATGGTCGTTGGAGCTGTGGGAGATTGGACAGGTCACTGCTGATGTCTCTGTGGTGAAAGATGACCCCATCTGCATTACTGTAGAGGTTCCTGTCTGCTGTGATGAAACAGCCATCGATGTTGAAGAGTGAGCTGCAAATGCTCAGGTCGTACTTGTGTCCAAAGGGCCACATCCAGATCAGAACAATGGTAACATTTTTATCACTCTTGGTGGAGAAGAGGTTCAGGCCAGGTTCTCTGAAAACTGTTGACTCTACAGTACCTGGTAACCAGCTTATAGTTGGTTTAAAATACGTAAAAAACAGAATCACAGAACATCCCAGTATAAAAGCACCGAGCAGAAGGGGTCGACAGGATTCTGTGAGAAGGTGCAGTTTCCATACTCTGTCCTAAAAAAGGGCAAATTTAAAGAGGAGAGAAAAAACAATAAAATCATGATCTGCAGAATACAAAACCAAGACTGAGCATCCAATCATGTTAAATTTTACAAAATAGCACCATTTAATAGTGTGTGCTTGACTCTGAATAACATTTTATACCTTATTTAAATGCTCATTGTTATTAATATACAGTGTGCTGTGTGTAAGGCAATACTTAATTGACTCCTGCACCAGATCGAAGTTCGTATCAATCTCCTTTGTGATCCTGTGCTCATTGGAAAATAAAAACAGTATGAGTGTTAAAAGATTTTGAAATGTCTTATTATGCCCATGTAAAATCAACAATGCAAGCACCTCAGTGATGAAGCATAAAATAATGTACTGCATATGTATATAATGTATAATGCTTTTGTAACCATAACAGTATTAATTTTTTAAAGTAATTTCCTCCATCATTTCATAGGGAAAAAAATGTGCATACTCAATGTCAGTAATAATATATTTTGTATCTTTTAGTTTTTGTTAAATAAACAATGATACTGTGATATATCATGTGTTACTGTTCATTTGAGGTTGTATTTACTTAATTTTAAGATGAATAAATAATTTTTTTATTAGGTCCTGTTATGTAATACCTTATAATTGACAGAGGGTGTGCCTTCTTACTGAAGATGATATTTACATTGAATATTGCTCTGCTGCTTTGCTGATTTAGTTCTTATGGCATGAGATACTGCATTAGTAATTTGCTTTTCTGAAATCTGATATTGGTTGATGTCTTCAAATAATGGGTTGAGTCACTATATAAAATAAGTTGATGGGGAGGCTTGGGCTGGGAGTGGTGGGGAAGGAAATTAAGTTACATCATTTTAACTTGGAGTTATTTTTTTAATACGGAGTAACCGAAAAAATTATTTGTTTTTAATCCATAGGCTAAGAATAGGGCTGTGAAAGGTGTATAAACCTTGACTTCCAAAGGGGAAAGTCTCGTTTGGCCACCGTTTTTTTCTAACACTGACAAACCTGATCCGAAAACAAACTCCAAACTTCCTTCTTGCACAAAAACCCACATACTGTGTTACATACCCACTTCCTGGACTTCAGGATTGGATTTTTTATTTTATTTTTTAGCAGGAAGAAGCGCACACTATAGGGGGTTATCTAAATGCATTCATAGAATACACCACACGTCATAGGACAGCCGTTGTCAGCTGACGGACGAATTGTTTTTGGAGGTGGACGTTTTCCGTGTAAGCCTGGGCAAAATTCATGCAGCTAGAATGGTGCGGACATTTTGTGGTTTAGGATGGTTGAAAAACACACGTCCACTTACAGTTCATTGGACGTTTTCTGGGGTGAACTATTAGTTTCAATATGTGTCCAGTAACAACTTCCAAGCGTCCAGGGACTCACGAACGCATCTTAGCGTTACCCCTGAAGTTCACTTGTGTTCTGTCCTGTTTCATCAAAATGTAAGTGGGCCCTTACATAAATATGTACGGCGAGGACTGATTGAAGAGATACTTTTGCAGAGCCAAAGTTTCGGCACTGCACAGCTTTGAGCCATCCACGCGCGCAAATTACGCATTCTTTGTGAAAGCATCTCCTCCTCTCATTCCACATAAATGAACATTCATAGCAGCCTTATCAAGCACAAATTAAGTCATGCTTTTTCCGAGTTAAATTTAACTACAATTTGCAGTAAATCATTGCTGACTTGGATAAAACACGTTTGTTTGATTCATATACTCTTCTTCCAAAAATGTACGCTCTGAAAGGGAAAACTCCTACAAATACATTCACAGTCCCACAACTTTTATCGTAAGTGACTGGAGTTGATTTACCTCAACAGCTGAAGATATTCCGTCTTCCTTCTGTTTAATAACCAATCAGTGACCAGTCTTTCACCAGAGACCTGCACTACAAAGCAGAATTTCAGGATTAAGGCAATTCACTGCTGCGAATCTATTTCCTCCGGAGCAGATATTTATGCTCAGTCAAAGGATAACTAGCTATGAAATCACCGCCTACTGAATAACGCAAACATTCCCGGAAAATTCCTTGGACCTCTGCGCAATGATTGTAGGAGGGTCTAAAGCACAGGTGTCAAACTCAAGGCTGTGTGTGTGTGTGTTTCAGGTGTGTCTAAATTCTTTGGTTGGTTTGTTTGGTTTTGGTTTCTTTGTTGTAGCCGTTGGAAAGCCTTTTTATTTCCCCTTAAATTGTACCTCATTTGTGAGGATAATGCATTTGTGTGTTGAGCTCATGAAAAACTTGCCAAACCTTCGCTAAACAGCTTATTCTGCTATTGACTCTTGTTTGGTGTCCTTTACTGTATTAGATGATTGAAGAAACCAGACATATTTGTAATGTTAAAGCTGCAAGCGGCGATGATCGGCGTGCGTCAACCCGTGGCGCGAGCCGTGCCGTGTTCTGAGGCTGTCGCAGACGGGAGAGTCGCTGGCTCACCTGGATGCTGTCAGCCCAGCAGGCTCCCGTACCTCGCGTCGTTAGGCCGCCGAACGTCTCCCACGTACACTAGATGGCGTCGGCGAGTGCCCACTAATTATGTGTCATGATGCTCTATGTAATGCCTGCGCCCATCTATGAAATTGTTATAATCATAGGATGATTATTATCAATGTACTACTGATTTCCTGTCGCCACTAGGTGGCATTATGAGTGTGATACAAAGCTGGTAGATGGGTGTGTCCTGACTCACTCACACTCTCATAAAGCATGTGAGGTTTTGGACAGATTGCACAGTGTATATTTGAGATGTGACAATTTGGTGTCCTGTGGTATAATTGAATTCCCAAATTCAGAGGGTTGCTACGGCAACACAGTTTGAGATTCTATAAAACTTTGTATATCTTTTGATGGGCTACTTGTGTAGATGATCTGGAGCCATTTTGGTCTCACTGGGTCAAATGCCCCTGGAGGAGATTATTCAAATAGTAGGCCTGAAAATGGCAAAAACTGACACCTTAAATTGAAGATGGCTGACTTCCTGTAGGGTTTCGGGTATGGGTCCAAGAGAGTTTTTGCACGTCATAGGATGTTACATGAGCCTGCACATTTCATATATGTAGATTAAATGTAGCTCCAGGGCTATTCAAAAAACATGGTATTTCATGATATTTCCAGGTCCCACTAGGTGGCGCTCTAACGTTTAGGGACTTAATGCATATCAATGTGTTCAGGGCACGAGGTTTATCAAATCACTGAAGTTCGGGGCAGACTGAACAATGTGGCTTTGAGTTACAGCCCTATTTGTCTTCATGGCGAAACATCAAATTTTGCCATCCCACCAGGGTCACGCTCTTTGGTGAAAATTCACAGTCTTGAAAACAACGTAAGACCAACTCCTTAAGGCTTTCCAGGGGAAATTTGAGATAGTTCTGCTTGACCACCTTGGAGCTGTACCTCAAAGTGTAAGACATGACATTTCCTGTTTCCACTAGGTGGCGCTGCAACTGTTATTAAATATTGTCATATATATGTGTTCAGGGGTGGACCCTCATCCTATTTAAGAAGTTTGGTCCTGAATGGCTTATGTAGGTTTGAATGAGAAGCAATCAAAATTTCCTGGCAAATGATCAAAATTCAGTGTGGCGTCATGGCCACGCCCTCTGGTGAAAACTCACCATTTTTTAAATTTAGATTCCCTTTAGCTTGCAGATTAGAAAAACCAAATATGAAGCTGACAACATCTAAAACCTAGGAGTTATTAGAAAAGTCTGAGGGGTGCAAATTGGCAAATTTGCATAGTTAATTAAAAATGGCGGACTTCCTGTTGAGTTTAGGGCATTGCTCCAAGAGGATTTTTTGTGCATCTGGATATGTTACATATGTGTATCAAATTTCATTAATGTACGTGAAACACAGCGGTGGGGCTCCAGTTTAGGGGGCGCTAGAGAGCCATTTTTGATGGCCCTTCACCAAAACCATTACAATATGTAAATTTTCACCAGGGGCCTATTCCAGGAAGCATGTTCAACAAACTCTGTGTTTAAAAACATACTCGGAGTTGATCAACTCCTGGCCCACTCTGTCATCATCATGGACAGAATAAAAGTTTGTTATAAAATATATCATTTCTTTTATAATGTCTGCTGTCATCATTTACGCAACTTGAATCTCCATCATGAAGCTGAATCCCAATTTTGCATAAAATCTAATTATTCAGCTGCAGCCTGACGGACAAAGTGCAGGAGACAGAAAGTGACGATAAAAATGTGGAGAAACAGCTCAGACTGAGTTTACTGACCAACCTGTGTGTTAGAGACTGAGACAGCACGCCCGCTTCTAATGTTATCAGTCCATTAAATGGACGTTATTAGCCGTTTTCAGGCCCATAGTTAAGGGCCAGCAGGGGCCGTCTCCACCTCCCAGCTGGTCGAAAAGGTTGTTATCATCGTTCTAATTAAGGATCGCTGACAGACGCACGAAGAACTACAGAATCCACGCTCGCTGACTTCCGGCGGATGTAGCAGTGCTCACAGGTAAGATGATTTAAATGGACAGCGTTTATATATCAACAATAAAAAGGCAGTGAGTGTCAGTAAACACTTGAAATGATATTAATGTGCGGTAAGAGAGCGCTGATATCACAGCTCTGAGATGCATTTGTAGAGATTATTGCAGGTTTTACCGTCTTTGTGGCGCTAGCTTAAAGTTTCTGTGCAAATGTTAGCGGATATCGTAGGAAAGCAGTCACTATTTAAACCATGTTATGACAGAAATAGGAGCTTCTGTTGGGGATCGTTAAGTTACCAGTTCAGTCAAATGAATATTTTCAGCCACAGATTCCAAATAAATTCCCGATTAGTTTCCGTGCACCCATATTCAATATCTGCGAGTTCAATACTTCATTTAAGCTGCATCATACTGAGCCAGGGTTATGGGCAATGTAAAATAAAATTATACTGGTCTGTACAGAGTTAACACCACAGTCACAGTCTCACACTGGGTCGAAGGCCAGAGAGTAAAAATGTCCTTTTAAGCGAGATTTAAAAACAGCAAGTGATTGACCTCTCTTACATATAATGGCAACTCGTTCCATATATTTGGAGCCACAACTGCAAAAGCTCGACCTCCTCTGAGTTTGCGCTACGACTTTGGAACACATAGCAGCATCTGGTCTGCTGACTGAAGGGAACGAGAGATGGAGCATAAGGGAGCAGCAGTTCAGACAAATACAAAGGATTTAAAAACAAACAAAAGAATTTTAAACTGGATTCGAAATCGAACTGGAAGCTAATGAAGAGAAGCCAAGATTGGGATTGGGGTGATGTGCTCCCGCTTTTGATAAAAATCGGGCAGCAGCATTTTGCAGCAGCATTTTGCACCTGCTGTAAGCAAGCAGTAGAAGCCTGGCTCATTCCAAACAAAAGTGCATTACAGTAGTCAAGGCAAGACGTTATAAAAGCATGTATCACTGTCTCAAGATTACCTTTGGAAAGAAAATGCTTGATTTTTGATAGCCGTCTCAGCTGAAAAAAGCAGGATTTCACTACTGCATTTACCTTGGCATCAAGCTTTAATGTCGGGTCCATTTTCACACCTAAATTTGTGATAATGGCCTTCTCATATGGGGCACGTTTGAGAAAGGAAATTCAATTTTATAATGTGATTATAGTTGGGCCTGTTGGGATAATAACAGTGTTTTTATGCATTTATAATTGAGTTATTACCTTTCAAACATGCATGAGGTCAAATGATAAAGTTCTCTATAAAGCAGGGGCTGTGAAAAATCATTCTGGCATTATACACAATATGATATTAATAAAGTATCAAATCTTTAATAAAATATTATGCTCTTATGCTATTGATAATACTGTCAATCAATTCAAACTCATGTACAATTTTTTATTGTTTTTACATATAAAGTTAAACTGGATTGGAGGTGGTGACCATAGGCATACCAAAACTATGACAGTTCACAAGATAACATGAATTATTGGTCTAGGTCATCATAAATAATGAGCCTAATCCTCTCATCAGTGTCACATTGTTCTTCCAAGTCTTAATAATGTTAAACTGTTTGTTAGTTTATATTTTTCCTTTTATTTTATAACAAAACTGTGACCAAAACTACTCTCCTTCTCAAACTAATGATACTGGCAATCCAGGGCATCATTGCATGCTGAGCTAGGGTTAGGGTTAGGGTTAGGGTTAGCAATTCAGACTCTAAAGGCCATCCATATTACTCTTTCTGAATCCAACAAATATGAAGGAAATTGCATAATAAGTGGATTTTTATTTAATATCCATATTCATTATCAGTCTTCATTTTAACCATTGATCCAGCCAGGCTCTTGGTGGGGATGGGCTCTATCCTGGGATCCTTGGGTGAAAGTTAGGTGCACCCTGCAGGTCTGCAGCCCATCATAGTCATATTTAACATTTAGTTCAAAAATATAAAAGCAGACTAAAACCAAAGCAGGCTCCTTGCATGGAAATGATGAGCTGGCTGTGACCATTCTTTGACTCTCCTCCACCTGCCCCATCACACCTCAGCAGTAAACATATGTGAAGGCAGCAGGCTCAAAGCTCACACAGTAACAGTGAGCGCACGGTGCAGTCTAGACTCTGCTCTGATGAATGATATGAATGTACAGGGAGCCATTCAGGATGGTGAAACGTCAGCTGCAGACCCCCCAGTCTCCATCATCAGATCCCTGCCACATCCCATTTTATAAACAAAACTTGAGAGTTTTTGGTGAAGTCACACTATTACAGTGATGTGCATATAGTGTGTGTGTGTGTGTGTGTGTCATCAGTGGCTATAAAAGGCCTTTTCTTAAAGGATAACGTGGTGTTTGAGCCGGAGTTACGGCGGAGCGGCGGCTCTTTGAAATGGGACGCAGCCTTCCTGCGGCAGACAGCTAGCAGCAGGAACCGGACGCGCCAGGTTAGCCCAAAAGACTACTGAGGCGTCTATGACAACCACCATAGCAACGGCCTTTAGAGACAGTTTCAAAAGCATCCTCGGTGTTCATAATGAACACAAATATATGATTTGAAACAACTACAGCTGCAGAGCTGTGGCCCCATCTTTAAAGGTTGTTTACACAGATCACCATGTACGATACGATGTAGCTAGCAGTGAATGAGGTGACGTCATTGTGTGCGCATTTCACAGGGTAAGGGCATCACCTGAATATTATTCTAGTGAATGTGTGTTTACTTTCTCTGGACCAGCTCAGGTCCACCATTACAATTTCAGCCTACAAATGATCTCAATATTAACATACACGCTAACATCAGTGCGCTTCATGAAGCCAAATATTTACAGTAAATTAATAAAAGTTCATTCATGTCTCTGAAATAAGTACAGCTGTTCGCGTTTGTCATTACAGTTTTATTTGTTTAGACAATTGTGAACTTCACATTGTGAATCTAATCAGAGTTTAAAATGTATCATGATAATTAAAGCTTAGCAACCTCCAGTCAAATCAAACAGTGGACCCAGGCTGAGACGGGATAACAGCTTTAATCTCTGCAGAGGCACAAAGACATGCAAACCTCCAAATCACAGACAAGCAGCCCAGTCTCATAATTAGGAAACTAGAATGCCTCTACTGTACACTACACAGCAGTGTGAGCATTTAAAAAATAATAAATAAAAAGATAACATCCACATAAAGATGATTGAAAAGTAAAATTAAAAGGAACTTTTTTAATATTTTAAAGGCTCTCTGTCAGAGGAAAGACAGAGTCGTGGCACTCAAGAGCCAGAGACAGAAATATGGAAAAAATGAGAGAAAAGTGTAACAGCAAAGATTTTGTCCACTGGAAAATAAAGTTTTTAAAACAAAAGCTTGGACTGTAGCTGTCATCAGAATAGAATGCATCATTTTTAATAACACATCTTAGCATGCAGTAACATAGCACAGCTCCTAACAACAATCCATCGTCAAAGATTTTGTTCAGCGTTTTGGTTGTGGCAGTGAAAACACATGTTGCAGTGTGTGAGCGTGACTGGCAGCCTGTGCACCGAGACCATGAAGCCCACTTCTCTGAAGCAGCTTCTTCGTGGCAGCAAAACAGAGGTGGGAGAAATCTACCAGGAGGAGAAAGAAGAACTTCTGAGGTGAAACCAGCCAGCTCAAATAATGCAATTATACACAGTAGTTCAATACATCATCTCAGGTAGCTTTGTCTGCTTCGACTGTTGATTTCAGCTCACTGCTCCTGTCTGTGGACCAGTGGTTTTTATGTGTGTAACCACTTAACTTCCATCCATCTATTTAACTCAGGGAGGAGAAATGTCAGGTTGGTGCAGCTGGTGAGTTTAGGAGGGAGGTGCATTTGGTTCTCTGTTCTCATTTTCTGAAAGATCTGGTTCACCATGGGGCTGGGTGCATCTGGGGTTACGTCGTATCTATTCCCTGACATGCTGCAGCAACTTTCTGAGAAACCACCCTTATTAATCTCAGTGCTTCTTCCTGAATAGGTTAAACAAGGTTATATATCACCACCCCCTAAAATAATGGTCAAAGTCATTTTTTAATTTTATTTTGGTCTAAATTAAATTTTCAACATTGGGTTCAGTTTTTCGTGTTTTCTAAAAAGCCTGAAAAAATGAAGTAGACCATAACTTTGGGAGGGTGACGACATGTTTCATGGCTAAATGACATAACTGCTGCGGTCTGATGGTGTCAGCAAGAGCTGAAGCAGTGGGTGACGAGGAAGAGGAGGAATACAACAATTTGAAGAGATCCTTCCAGTCTACAGTCAGCACAATGGCTACATCAGTGGCTGTTTGAGTTTCTTCCATCTGCTGTGAACATGATGCACAGAGAACACAAAAACATGTTGGAACTCATTTGTAATTACAATACAAATGTGTTCTAGTTAAACTGTCCCTGGTTGGTGTCAATGGCTCACCAGGACCTTTGAAATGAAATCACAGCACCTCATGTACTGAGTGATGATCACAATATCAAACTTGTAAAAGCTGTTTAACTTTTCTCTTTGTGTTAAATATCAACAACAGACGTCTTGGACTGGAAGCATTAAGCACAACAAACACTGAGACCTGTCTCTCCAAATGTCTCATGATAACAGGTAAAAATACCGTTTCAGTCCGCGGCCTCAAATATTTCTTCTTGGACTTCTTCTGAAGGCCGTCTGCTGCTTTCAAGACAAGAAACCACAACAAAAGAAGATTTGGTGATTTTACTTGCACCAAGCAGCTTGATGTGTTGTGTACAGTCACAGTTACGTATAGCAGGAAACACTCAAGTGAATGTTAAACATGTAGTAAAAGAAAATAAATGATTGAGCTCACCTTTTGTTGCCATGTCATCCCTCTCCTGTGTCAGCAGCATTGGACTGTGGAGTATCTGTTTGATATGTGAGGAGCACTTCTGTGATATGACCATAACAAGCATCTGGTCTGATATTCTTAAAATACACAGCAAGAATGACACTCAATAGATAGACACCGAAGAGCTGGAGGAACACAAAAATATTCCCATGATTGCAAATCAGAGTCATTAAAATATAAGATGAGATAATTGAAATATAGTCCATCCATCCATCTTCTTCTTCTGCTTATTTAATTTAGGACCACATGGAGTTTGGAGCTTATCCCAGCTAGCACAGGGTAAAAGCCAGGGTCCACCCTGGACAGGCTGACAATTTATTGCAGGGCTAACACAATGTATGTGTTACAAAATCCACTACATTATTTATATTGAATGAAACTGTTTGAAAATATGAAGCTAAATATTAAGGCTATCACAGTTTTTTCACATTACAAAACCTGTTAACAATTTTTAATTGAAAAATATGATAACACATAAAGCTTCTTTCCAAACCTGAGCTGCTTCAGATGCTTTTTGTTATCTGAGCTCCAGATCTCAGGGTTCAGCTGCTCTCAGTGCAGCGGCCTCTTTAAAGTACTGCAGCTGCCTGTCTTCTCCTAACGTTTCATCATTCACTGTATCTAAGGGAAAAAAGACAAAGACACACGATTTCCTTTAATAAATACACACATACAGAGGTAATCTATGGAAACACACTAGTTCACCCTCTAGTAGAAAAATCTAGTTCTCAAAAATCATGTAAAAAAAATGAACGAAATGACATTTCAGGTGACACAGCAGCCTCACACTTAAACTTCTGTGGAAGAAGAAACTGCTGGATACCATTCCAGAAAATGTATAATTAGTACAAGACCACTATGAGCAATGACAAACCGTTAAACATGCTAATCAAAAGCACACAGTAAGTATTATTGCTCACCTTTGTTTCTGAGAGTGTCACAGAGAAAAAGATTGCATGCTGTCAGCTCTCGTGGGTGAAGTCCGGCTTTGAGGGTTGGAGAAAAAGCTTTCAAGCACCTTTGGATTTCCAGTTCAGTTCTGAAAGAGCAAAGGCACAAACTACAATGACGTATGAACCGGACATGTTTGATTGTTGCTGCAGCACAGAACAGGTTTACAGACTGGTAGCTGTGAGAGCCTGAAGTATTAAAGATGAACCTCCTCTTCCTCAAAAAAAAAAAAAAAAAAAGATGAGAAAAATTGAGTGCTTTGCTCCTCTGAAATCTGCTCCCTCCACTGATAAACAACAACAATGTAAATTATATTAATGAATCAGTAACAAACAACAAAAAACTGTTGAAAATAAGCAGTCTGATGTTTCTAGATTAGTGCCTCCAAAGCAGCCTGAGCCAAAACCAGACAGAAATAAACTCTGGGTTTGTTTAAAGCTGAGGACAGCGAATCAGGATTCCCAGAGTCTGACAGCTTCTCCATGATGGGAATATTACTGGAAGTTTCAGCTCAGGCGCCAGCAGGTTCAATAAAGCTGCATCCTCGGGTTTGCCACGGAGGATTAAAGGCAGCCAGACTCTGTACAGACCAGTATCATTTTATTTTACATTGTCCATAACCCTGGCTCAGTATGATGCAGCTTAAATGAAGCACTGAACTCGCAGATATTGAATATGGGTGCACTGAAACTAATCGGGAATTTATTTGGAATCTGTGGCTGAAAATATTAATTTGACTGAACTGGTAACTTAACGATCCCCAACAGAAGCTCCTATTTCTGTCATAACATGGTTTAAATAGTGACTGCTCTCCTACGATATCCGCTAACATTTGCACAGAAACTTTAAGCTAGCGCCACAAAGACGGTAAAACCTGCAATAATCTCTACAAATGCATCTCAGAGTTGTGATATCAGCGCTCTCTTACAGCACATTAATATCATTTCAAGTGTTTACTGACACTCACTGCCTTTTTATTGTTGATATATAAACGCTGTCCATTTAAATCATCTTACCTGTGAGCACTGCTACATCCGCCGGAAGTCAGCGAGCATGGGTTCTGTAGTCCTTCGTGCGTCTGTCAGCGATCCTTAATTAGAACGATGATAACAACCTTTTCGACCAGCTGGGAGGTGGAGACGGCCCCTGCTGGCCCTTAACTATGGGCCTGAAAACTGCTAATAACGTCCATTTAATGGACTGATAACATTAGAAGCGGGCGGACCGCAGCAGACCCCGGGGGGAGGAGCTGACCTCAGGTCACTTTATTTAATAAAAACTGTTTTTGCTGCAGTTTATAACCATTTAATTGTTTAAATAATTATATGGTAAAAATTTAATTTATTGATGTAATAGCAACCTCAATTTATTTATTTTTTTTAAATTGAGAATTTCATTATTTGTGCCATTACTGGATAAAAATGAGAAATGAATTTACAGAAAAACTGCTTTAATGTTTCCAGTTTAACCTTTTAATCTGATCTAAGATCAGCTGATCTCTCAGTGAAGCTGATTTAAGACAGCTCTCTGACAGCCACAGTAGAGATGTTTCACTGAGTTACTATTAAAGGTCAGAGTTCAGTCATAGTTTCATATTTAGCTGAAAACATTCAAAGCAGCGTCATTACAAGTCTGTAATGAATGTAAAGTTTTACCAGTGGGAGGATGAGACATTTTAATTAAACAATGCAGATCGTGTCAGGAAAATTAATCCATTATGAATGAATCCAGACTGGATGAGCTGGAAAATGACTGGAGCCTGAACCAGATCTGGACCTTATCTGGTCTAAATCCATGATCCTGATTCACTTGTATCCTCCTGCTGTGCAGGTGGACTCGGACACGGTTTGCGGATCTGTTATAGAGCCTATGATCACCGATTTAGGTGATTTTCAGTGGAAAATATGTGGAAATTCATACTCTGAATTTCAGACACCGTAACTTTCAAAATGACATAATTTAAGTCACATTAAATCCATTTAGTTCAGTTTTCAAGTCTTCAAATCATGTCAGCCTCATCTTCACTCAACAATTCACATCTTCTCCAGGATCCAGACGTTTTTCCATCCACTGTGTGTTCTCTGTCTAAAGCTTCATACAGATCAGTGTGATGTAACAGTGATGCTGCAGTAACTACAGTAAATGTTTCAGAGGAACTGACAGTCTGACAGCTGCAGCTGCACTCATTATAAATCCGTGTGTATGTGTCATGAAACGTACTTGGTAAGGAGGGCGAGAAGCCACAACAACAACCCCCAGAGCCAAAAATAGCCAGAGATAGACCAAGGAAACGTAGGCCGCCCGCAGCCCCCCACAGGCACCGAAGACCCAAGACCATGCATCTCGATGACAAACGCGTGCCCAAACCAAGCGGAGGAGGAGGGCTGCCCCAGCAGGGGGCCCCATGGGCAAAAGGCAAGAGGCCCACAGAACCAGCAACTACAGATAGACGCCCCCCACCAAGGGCCGGCCACCCCGCATGAGCCAGGGGAAGGTCCCAGGACCCCACCTGACACAGCGCAGTTAATAGATTCCTTTCTGACTGTAAAATTAATAAAACAATTAAATGGTCATAACCTGACCTGTCAAACAGCAGAAAAACAGTTTTAATTGAGTAACAAACTTACATGAGGGCAGCTCTGCTGTCTCAGTCACTAACATACAGGTCCGTCAGTAAACTCAGTCTGAGCCGTTTCTCCACATTTTCATCTTCACTTTCTGTCTCCTTCATTTTGTCCATCAGGCTGCAGCTGAATAATTTGATTTTATAAATCAAATGTAAAATTAGGATTCAGCTTCGTCTGATGATCATTCAAGATGTATAAATAATGACAGCAGACATTATAAAAGAAATTATATATTTTATAACAAACTTTTATTCTGTCCATGATGATGACAGAGTGAGTCAAGCTGATTGAAGTGACTCGTCATGCTCCATACTGAGACATACGATCCTCCATCCATCAGATGAAAATGGAGGCTCCACTCTTTATTTACCTGTTGCCATGGTGAATCCTGGTATCAGGATGACGGCTTTCTTTCCTTACACACGCACACACTAACTCAGGGTGCACATACTCAGAGTTGATTGAACTAACTCTGATCAGCTGTTCTGGAATGGGAAATTTAGAGTATGCATTTAAACTCAGAATTTGTTGAACATGCTTTCTGGAATAGGCCCAACACACACTAGGTAATCAGTGAAAGAGACACAGCTGTGGAGGACAAGTGACCAAAATTACACAAGGAAGCAAAACTAAACACAACTCACACGGAACAAGGGACTGTCAAAAAAACAGGAAGTGATTAACAAAGGCACAAAGGCAGACTTGACATATGAGGAGGCAAGCATACTGAGGGAAAACAGGCCTTACACATGAGGAAGGTTCACTAAAGGAAAACACAAGGATAACGACACTCTAAGGGGAACAAGATAAAGCAGAAACCTAAGCACAACACACAGGAAAACAACAGGGAGTGAAGCTAAGCACAACACAAAATAAAGGGGCAAGACATGGGGAACACAAGAACAAAAGGGAAACGTGAATGAAGTATAATAACTATAACAAAAACAAAATATACAAAACAACAAACTGAGAATCTAAACTGAGGGAAAAACTAGGAAACAATCACAAAAAACAGAACTTCACAGAAGGAACTCAAAACAGTGGGCCAACGGCCCAGGACCATGACAGTTAAAAGCTGCAAAAGGCAATCTTACTATGTCCAAGGTATTTAGTTATGTATTATTTTCAAATCAGAACAATGACTATGACCACATTAATGGATAGGCACACATTAGACGAGAACTTATCAGGACTCTACTGCTGCATCCTGAACTGAGTGGATATCTAATGATGGAGATATGAGATTGATATGGAGAATGTCCTAAATATTAATAACATATTAGGAAAATAGAAATTTGGCTTTAGACAGTTATTTTCTTTAGTTGACAGAACACAGAGGGAACTCTGAATAACCACACTTCCCTCATGCATGAGAGGAAAGGACTTAAAAATAAAGAGAAAAGCAGACAGTTTCTTCTTGTTCTTTATAGCGGTTTATTAATCACATTGATCACATGTGAGTACTACAAATTCCACCACTATGTAGTTTTATCCATCATTTTAATTACTATTTTTTTGGTAAACATATTTATTAGCATTGAAATTTTTAAACTAATTAAAATAACACCCAGAACAGAGTGAGCACTTATGAAGGCATGAAGAGAAAATAAACACCTGTGCTTTCACTGATATCAACACAGGTGTAAAGGGAGGTTGCAGTCTGTATTAGTAGGCCAGTTGTCAGGAAGGTGCACAGACCACCCTAGGTGGTGTTCTAACACCTTTTGTTTTGGTTTCTGAACTTGATAAGTGCCCTTTTTGCACCACAGTTTTTGGTTTGTTTTTTGTTTTTTCCATTTTATGCTTTTCTATCTTAATTTTAAATTTGGCCCTTGGTATCAATTCCCAATTAAAAACATGTAACAACCAAGAAGTTTATTTTTATAATTCTGCTAGGCCACATGCACCCTGACCCCTCATTCTATTTTCCATGTTGACACAGCCAGCCATTCATGTGCCCTGAGGAGCTGAATGAACAGGAGATACTTAAAATAAAACCTTGCATCGTCAGTGTCTATCTGATGAGCAAAAACATAAATAATGAGAACTGAAAATTTCACAGCAACTAAAATTAAAAGAAAACAGAACAACAAGCGAGACATCTCATTGGGCCACTGAACCAACTAGAAAATTACCATTCAGCTGCTCTGGACAGAACAGCAATGAACCTTTGTGTTAACTGAAGGAAAAACATCTTAAAACAGTTTCTTCAACAACATAACAAGAACCACACAATCCTAAAACGCACTAGCCACCCCAGTACCACTTGTTAAGGTTATTGAATGCCTTGTACTCCTTGTGCCTACGCAAGTAATCACAAGACAGACACGTGTGCTCGGCCCCAAAATAGCTCTGCTTTGCTTTGAAGTGCCGCCGCCACTCAAAGTACCTGAGGTACATTTTCTCATCCTTGTCCAGGAGCAGCAGGTAATCAGCCAGCTCCTTGGGCGAGGTGAAGTCATCCACATGAATGAAGGCGTCTCCCTGGATAAAGTTCTCATAATTCTTCCTGGGTGGGCCAAGAACCACTGGCACTGTCCCCACTGACAGCGGGTTGTACAGTTTCTCAGTAATGTAGTCCTTGTGGATGGAGTTCTCAAATGAGAGATAGAACTTGCAGCTGGTAATGGTGGGAAAAATATCTTGGTCAGAGATGTGCTTCTCGAAGGCTCGTCCATATGTGTGAATCTCCACGTGTTTTTGCAACTCATTGTAATATTTCACCCGTATGAAGCTCTGGTTCCAGTTGCTCACAATCCAGCAGACCAGCTTGTTTTTTTCTGGTAGTATAAAATCCTCCTCATCCTCTGCTGGTACAATGTACCCATAAGGTACATGGAATGTCAGCATCCTGACGATAACTGACAGTCAGATTGAACAGCTTGTCTAATCCAGGCAGCTGGGATGAGTGTGACGGTGACTCTGCGTTCATCCATATCCACTTCTGGAATGATGGTCGTTGGAGCTGTGGGAGATTGGACAGGTCACTGCTGATGTCTCTGTGGTGAATGATGACCCCATCTGCATTACTGTAGAGGTTCCTGTCTGCTGTGATGAAACAGCCATCGATGTTGAAGAGTGAGCTGCAAATGCTCGGGTCGTACTCTTGTCCAAAGGGCCAGCTCCACATCAGAACAATGGTAACATTTTTATCAATCTTGGAGAGGAGGTTCAGGCCAGGTTCTCTGAAAACTGTTGACATTACAGGACCTGGTAACCAGCTTATAGTTGGTTTAAAATACGTCAAAAACAGAATCACAGAACATCCCAGTATAAAAATACAGAGCAGAAGGGGTCGCAGGATTTTGTGAGAAGGTGCAGTTTCCATACTCTGTCCTAAAAAAGGGCAAATTTAAAGAGGAGAGAAAACCCAAAAAAGTTATTCTCAGCAGAATACAACATCAAGGCTGAGCATCTAATACTGTTAAACTTTGCATAATAGCACTATTTAATAGTGTGTGCTTGACTCTGAACAACATTTTATACCTTATTTAAATGCTCAGTCTTATTAATAATATACACTGCTTGGATCAGTGCTCATAAAGAAAAAAGTGAAAAAAATTGCTACACAAACCTGGTGTATTTAACTGAATGTTGAAAGCCAAGCAAGAGTGGAAGTTGTGTTAATTTGAGGGAGCAGCTCCTACACTGGATTGAAGTTCAGATCAATCTCCTTTGTGATCCTGTGCTCATGGAGGAGAAATTACTGCAAAGAGATGCTTCTTTGCTCTTAGGCAGATAAATGATCCTTCATGATCCATTAAGGTGTGTTCAGTGTTGAATTTACAGGTCTTCTTAATGTTCCTTTCTTTATGTGAGCAGAGAGAGAGAATCAGACAGAATTAATGAGGCTGAAAAAGACCTCACCTGACACTTGGCCAGCAGGTGTCTCATGGTCCCTGGGTCTGCGACGCAGGGTTTTGAGTTTTGCTGTTTTTCTGATTTTGTATCTTTGATCATTTTTGTGTTTTGGTTCTACTGTATTGTTTTTACCTCGCCCACCGACATCTGGGGAGGTTATGTTTGAGCCATTCACACGCGCCAATTAGGCACTCGTTCTAAAAAAAATCTCCCCCTTTCATTCCACATAATGAACACTCGTAGCAGCAACTATCACAACCACATCATCACACACAAAATAAGCCATTCTTTTTCGGAGTTAAATTTACCACAGTCTGCAGTAACCTACCGCAAACTTGGGTAAAACACGTTTCTGTTATTCATATACTCATATATTGTTCTTCCAAATTTTTACGCTCTTAAATTGAAACTCCTACAAATACAGGTGAAATCCCGACAGCAGTTTTTATCTTAAGTGACTGAAGTTGATTTACCTCAGCAGCTGAAGATATTTCGTCTTCCATTCGTATAATAACCAATCAGTTTTCAGTCTGTCATCAGAGACCTGCACTACAAAGCAGAATTTCAGGGTTAAGGCGATTCACTTTCTTACTGGGATCCATCACCACTGAAACTTAATCTGAGAATCTTGCTTTCCTCCGGAGCAGATATTTATATTTATGTTCCAATTAAAAGTTAAACAGATATTAAATCACCGCCTAATGACCTATGAGTTCTTCACAAAGTAGCGCAATCATTCCCGGAAAATTCCTCGGAACTCTTTGCGGTGATAGTAGGAGGGTCATTACACAGACTGATATATTTCAAATGTTTGTTTCTTTTAATTTTGATGATTATAACTGACAACTAATGAAAACCCCAAATTCAGTATCTCAGAAAATTAGAATATTGTGAAAAGGTTCAATATTGAAGACACCTGGTGCCACACTCCAATCAGCTAATTAACTCCAAACACCTGCAAAGGCCTTTAAATGGTCTCTCAGTCTAGTTCTGTAGGCTACACAATCACGGGGAAGACTGCTGACTTGACAGTTGTCCAAAAGACGACCATTGACACCTTGCACAAGGAGGGCAAGACATCAAAAGGTCACTGCTAAAGATGGCTCGCTGTTCACAGAGCTCTGTGTCCAAGCACATTAATAGAGAGGCGAAGGGAAGGAAAAGATGTGATTAAAAAAAAGTGTACAAGTAATAGAGATAACCTCACACTGGAGAGGATTGTGAAACAAAAGCCATTCAAAAATGTGAGGGAGATTCACAAAGAGTGGACTGCAGCTGGAGTCAGTGCTTCAAAGAACCACCACGCACGAGCCGTATGCAGACAATGGCAGTTTCCAGCTGTCGCAGTCCTCGTGTCAAGCCACTCTCGAACAAGAGACGGCGTTCCAGAAGCGTCTCTTCTGGGCTAAAG